>CATIWK010514546.1:0-11648 GCA_949634005.1 Mallotus japonicus
AAAAAAATAAAGATAACAAAGAACAAGAAAAAAATAAATGAATAATAAAGAAAATAAAAATAAGAAAAAAATAAAAAAGAAAAAAAAACAGATAAAATAAAATAAAGAAAAAAAATTAAAAATTTGAAAATTGAAAAAATAAAGATAAAATAAAAATAAAAAAGGTGAGAAAAAAATAATAATGAAGGAACAAGGAGAATGCAAAAGGGGGTAAAAACGAAAAAATAAAAAAAAGGGTACTCCTAAAAATTAAAAAGGCACTCATGTAATTAATGAAAAAAAAGAGGTATTTTGATGAAAACTGAAACCTAAAATATGTACATTTGTGTAATTTTCTCAATGAAATTCAACATGTCAAATGGGACATGGGTGTAATTTCCTCAAATATAAAGCCTTTGAAGAACTTTCAAGAATCTAAGCTAAGCATGGGGGCTTTATCACGTTCGGGCCTGGCATAGCTGTAGAGATGGGCAAGTCAATGGGTCAACAATCATTTTTATTGTGGCAAAAAGATAGGAACTTACTTGGTAAATGATTCCAATTCAAAAATACAGCAAAATGATGAAACTATCAATGAAGTTCCAAGCCCCAACCCACTATTATTTATATGGCAAATTATATATTAGACCCTGTTTATATTACAATATGGACTAAGGATCCATCATACATGTGAACTAAGAAAATATACACTTTTTTGTGTTAGTTATAACTACAGGTTCATTAGTTATAACGTAGAGGTTCATTTGTTATAGATTGGAGGTTCATCATAATTTTATATAATATTCACGAAATTCATAAAATATAGATTATTGGTTCATAAGTTTGTGTATATAAGTTCATTAGTTTAAACTCAAAGATTCATTTGTTATACGTGGAAATTCATATAGGTTCATTCTATTTTTGTTTATTTGGTTTTTTAGTATAGGTTCATCAGAATGTGCATATATGTTCATTAGTTGAAACTCAGAAGTTCATTTATTATAAAGTTGAGGTTCATTTTTTTTAGTTTTTTGTGTTTGTTTGTTTGTTTGGTTATAAAATACTGGTTCATTAGTTGTTGCACAATGGTTATTAGTTGAAACTTATATGTTCATGATAATTTAATATATTGTTTGTCAAATTCATTAGTGTGTTGGTTTGGTTATAAACTACAAGTTCATTACTTTAAACGTACATGTTCATTTTTTATATCATTTTTTATAACCTATAGGTAAGGGAGAGCAAAAACAGACCGAACTGAATCGGTTTACTTAATCGGCTCGGTTGGTGATAAGTCCTTCGGTTGGTTTGGAGCCTAAGTAGAAGAAGTCCAGTTTTCAGAAATTGGTTCAGTTTTGGGTTCTTACCCACCGAAACCGACCGAAAACCGAAGTTAATAATTAATTAATTAATTAATTATTGTTATTATATATATATATATACACACACACACACACAAAAACGTCGTGCCGTTTCTAATAACCCTAACCCTAATAATACCCTACTATATAAACCCATTATTCCTAAAAAACCTAACCCTAATTCATTCCTCACCTTTCCCTACCGCCTCCCACCCCTTCTTCTCTCTCGTCTCGAGTCTCTTCTTCTCCTCCTTCCAGAACCCTATATAGTGTTGGCCACCTGTTTCTTCGACTGTTTCTTCATATTTTCATCAATTAACACTTGCTCTGGCTGCAATTTCTTCCTTTTCTTCTCTGTAACACTAGATTACAGTGAAATGAGTGACATAAATTAATGGATTTGGTCTTTATCTTCGATTATTTAGTGGTTTTCTTGTCTTTTTTTGCACTCTTAATGTCGATAACCATGAGATCTCATTCTGAAATGTTTTTTGCAATCATTCATGTAATGGGATCTAATTGTGGTAAAGTCTTTCATTTTTTTTTTATATATATATGTGCAAATAACATGATTTTTTTGGTGATTTATATTCTAAAAATGAAATATTTATGTTTTTAAAAAAATTATATGAGTTGATTTGTATTTTTAGGTTCATTTTTGTAGATCTGGTTTAATTTTATAAGATTTTAAAAAAATTTTGATTTTGCTGTGTTTAAGTCGATGTATGTGGACTTTTATCCAGATACTATGTTGATCTAGTTTAATTTTATAAGATTTAACAAAAAAAAAATGATTTTGTTGTGTTTAGTTTGATGTCTGTGGACTTTTATGTTGATACTTTGTAGATCTGGTTTAATTTTATAAGATTTTAAAAACAAAATTTGATTTTTGTATGTTTATTTTATGCCTGTGTAGTTTTTTGTATATACTTTGCAGTTTGCATGCATGTCTAGATTTTTTAGAAATGTTTGTATTTTTGATGTATTTTTGTACAAAAAATTTGATTTTGTTGCGTTTATTTTATGTATATGTATTTTTTTGGTTTTTTAATGTCTTTGTTATATTATTCAGTGTGTATTTGTAGATCTGATGGTTGATTTTTTTTTTGTTTCAGTTATAAGTTAAGCATTTTGCTTAACTGCTTGGGTGGAAGCTATTTGGTAAATAGGTTCAGAACTTGTGAATCTATTTATTTTGTTTACATTATTTGATCTCTGAGTCTAGCACTATAATTTTGGGTGCAAAATTAATAAGGGTGGAAGCTTGTTCCCATTTTCTGTCACTGATTCTTCACTGTGAATCTGGATGCACTCTGGTAGAGGCTCAGTCTGAGGCATAAAGGTATATTTTTTGTATATTTTTGGTATCTATGTTAACGAATGTATTTGGTATATTTTTTTGTGTGATTTGCTGGGTTTAACTAATACTGTCTGCTTGGTATGTAAATTGAAATTTTGTTAGATGGAACCTGATAGTGGCAGTATTCCTACCACTGATAATTTGAGGGTGGAAGCAGCACAGACTGTGCCAGTCCCAGAAACAGAGACTGCTAATCCTAAAAAGTAGACTGAGCCTGCCAAAAAAAGAAAAGAAAAGGAGAGGAAGCCAGAGCAAAGTGCTGGTTACATTTTGATAAAACAAAGGATGAAACAAGGGCCCTGCTGCCAAGTGCAAATATTGTGGTAAAAAATTCTATGCTGATACTAAAAGAAATGGTACTTCTAGTCTTAGGAATCAAATTTTGAGTTGCATTAAAATGCCCCAAAGTAAAGACGTTAGGCAGTCTCTTTTAACATTACTACCCGCATCTGATGATTCTCAAACACAGTTAGGAGTTTTAGGCACATGGAATTTTGACCAAGAAGCCATACGTAAAGCACTTGCACATATATTGATTGTTGATGAATTGCCTTTCAAATTTGTCGAAGGTGATGGCTTCAAAAAATTTATTGAAACTTGTTATCCTAAGTTCAAAACTCCATCGAGATGGAATTTTTCTAAAGACTGTAACAACATTTATCTTAATGAAAGGGTGAAGCTTAAATCATTTATACAAAACCAGTCTCATAGAATTAGCATAATTCTTGGACTTCCAATCAAAGAATAAACTATACGTGTGTTACTGTCCACTTTATTAACAATGACTGGAAGCTTCAAAAAAGGATTATGTCTTTTGTGCCTGTTACTTCTCATAGGCGAGAGTACTTAGCTAAGGCTCTTGAAAATTGTTTGCTTGATTGGGGATTAAAATCTCTGTTTACTGTAACTGTTGATAATGCTTCTTCAAACGATACTGCTTTGAATTTTTTGAAAAAGAAGCTTATATCTTAGGGAACTTGCTCTGCTTTTACATTAAAATTTGTATATATGAGGTGTATGGCTCATATATTGAATCTTGTTGTTAATGATCGCTTGAAAGAATCTTCTAAGTCTATTAAAAAAATTAGAGAAGCAGTGAGATACATAAGAAATTCACCTATGAGACTTAAAAAATTTAAAGAGATCTCTGAATTTGTTAGTATTGAGTCTGAGTCTGCTTTGTGTCTTGATGTTCCCACTAGATGGAACTCAACTTATCTGATGCTTAAAACTGCTTGTTTGTATGAGAGGGCTTTTGATAAGTATGAAGAACAAAAGAGTTCATTTAGGGCAGATTTAAAGGATGATGTGCCAGAGTATGATGATTGGAAATATGCCAAAAAAATTGTTGAAATGTTGAAGATCTTTTATGACATGACTTTGCGGATTTTTGGTTCTCTCTATGTCAGTGCTAATTCCTTTTTTTCTGAAATCTTTGACTTGCAATACATGTTGAATGAGTGGCAATCTTCATTTGATCTATTTGTTGTTTTAATGGGGCTTTCAATGCAATCTAAATTTGAAAAATACTAGGGTGACCCAGAGAAAATGAATACTCTGATATTTCTTACAAATATTCTGGATCCTCAGGACAAGCTTGATTATATAGAATACTCACTGAAGCAAATGTATGGTGATGATAAAGACTTGATATTGTATACCATTGTGAAATCTGATCTGTCTGCCTTGTTTGATGTGTATTTTGTCTTGTATGGTTCTGCTTCTAGTGGAAGCAATTCTGAGCCCACTATTTCTGCTGCCTCTTCTAATGTGCATGTGCCTAGGAAATCTTTGTCTTTGTTAAAAGCAAAATTCAAAAAGCATAAAATGGATTCTGGTGAAAGCTTTTACAATAAAAAATCTGAACTAGAAATATATCTATCTGAGGAAATTGTGTAGGAAGATGATGCCTTTGATTTCCTCCATTGGGGGAAAATCAACTCATAAAGGTTTCCTATTCTGTCGAATATGGCACATGATGTGCTTACTGTCCCTATATCAACTGTGGCATCTGAAAGTGCTTTTAGCACAAGTGGGCATATTCTGGATGATTTCAAGAGTTCCCTTACTCCTAAGATAGTTGAGGCATTAATATGTACATCAAATTGGCTAAGATTGGCTAAGAAGCCTATATCAGTTGAAGAGACCCTTGATGGGTTAGAAAAATTTGAGAGAGGTATAATTTCTTTGTTTTCTTTAATATCATGTTTTATATTTTCATTTATAATGAATTTTAACTAACACTTTTGTTCTTTTTTTTGCAGAACTGCCTGACCAAACATTCATTGGCCAACTGCATGCTCTAACTTGATCAATACATTAACAAATCCTAACATATATCACTTATCAGTAAATTTTAGTACTTATTTTTTTTTCACTTCATATCTCTACCTGACTGCCTGCCTGCCTGATTCATTTTCCATTACTCTGCTCTGCTTGATTGCTGCTGCTGGATGCTTGTTTGTGTTTTCTGCTTTGCTTGATTGAGTTGTGCATTGCTATTGAATGTGTTGTGTTCTTGTTTCTGTGACCTACATGATGTGCAGACTATTTATTGAGGTGCCTATGTAGCTGTTGCTGTGCATTTGGTGCACAACTTTGAAGCAATGATGAAAGCTTCCAGCCTTATATATTTTGATTATGACAAGAGTGCTTGCTTAAGTTTCTTTGGTGGCTAATTTTTCTAAGCTATCAGAAATGCGGCTGCATTCTTGGATTGACTGATACATATAAATTCTGAGCCTCATTTTACTTTTATTTGTTTCAGTCTTGTTAATATGAGTCTATTCTGAGCCTCATTTCTCCTTTATTTTGTGTTTGTTCTTTGCAGGGACCTGTATTTTGGAGACTCACTTTGTGGACGAAGCTATATTTTGGAAACTCACATGTATACTTATAGACACTGGTTTGATCGGCTCACAACGGAAAGCCCGATGATGAAAATAATGAACACTGAATACGACGACAAGGCCTAAAACCTTTTAGAAAATAGACTCGAGGCCCAAGAATCCCTTTCAGACCAAAAATGACTTGATACGATATCAAAGCCCAAAAATTCCCATAACCCAGCCGTAGTAAGGCGAATTGCTATAATTCGCCTTACTACTAAGGCGATCGCCTTAACTTCAGTAATTCACCTTAACACTAATGCGAGTCGCCTTAGTGGTCTCCGCTTAAGAAAAATTTATATTTTGCGTAGCCGATAGTGCCAGCTCCCCCCATGTCGAAGATGACAATGATGGGGGAGACAGAGACAAAGTTAAAGAGATGAGATAAGAAAAGAAAAAGGATGGGAAGAGGGGTCGGTTTTGGGGCAGAGAGAGAGCGGGTATGGACTTTGCAGGTTATAGGTTATCTGAAAAGAAAAAAAAAAGAATGAAGGGACAGAAGGGTAGGATTTTTTGGTTAAAACGGGAGAGAAAAGACTGAAAAAGAGGAGGAGAGGTTAGCAGGGTGGAGGAACTTAGCTAGTATTCAGAAAGCATTGAAAGGAGATGGAAAGTACTCTGCTTCTGAGGGCAACAGTTAGGAAATCAACTGGTGTCATAAATCAGTAACCTTTTGTTCTTTAACTTTAATTTTCTTAGTCTTAATCCTTGATATAGTTGAGTCATTAAACTTTAATATTAGACTGTTTGTTTATCTTCTCTGTGTACTCACAATAAGTTTACCTTCAATACGCTTTAATCTTTCATTTGGTTGTCACCTTTGTTTATCTTGCTTAGCTTCATTGTTATGATTTAGTTTTCGCATTTTCTAGATAATACCCCTCTGTTTGTTGAGATAATTGAGCTTTGTTTCTGTATTTTACCATATTCATTGTCTGTTTTTATTATTACTGCTCATTAGAAACACAGTTCCCCATTTCGTTAAGGCGAATCGTCCTATTGATAAGGCGAATCGCCTTACTGTCATTGATTCGCTTTCTTGGTTACTGTTCATCCGTAAGATATTTTGTCCAGAAACTCACTTTTATCATAATCATTTTGACCAGAGGGATGAGGGGAGTTAGTTTGTATATTTGATTTGCCTTTATCTGCTTTGAGAATCAAATTTTTACGTGATTAAAGTTTCATTTTACGTTATGCATGGAGTATGTTAGCCAATAAGCATCTGATGTGTGGTAAAGATACTGTTCATCAAGTCCAGCCCATTTTATCACTAAGGCGACTCGCCTTAGTATTAAGGCGATTCGCCTTACCATATGCTGGGATGATTTTTTGTTCATTTTATTTAATTTTTTTTACTTATCTTCGTCTTGTGCAATATTTTTATTTATTTCTATTCTTTATTCTGTCTAAGAACAAAATATTCTTTATTGTTGTTTTATTTATCTTTTCATTGTTAAAATCATAGTTGTTTAACTCTATTCATTTTATTTGTTCTTAAAATGAAGTAAAACATTCTCTAGCATTCTTGATAGTTTGATTCAATAAACTAATTAGACTATTCTGGAAGGTATTTTATTTAGATTTTGCATGTTGTCTCTCTTTAAATAAAAGTGGTCTTTCATTAGGTATCATTTTGTGGTTTTATTTTATTTTATTTTATTTTGTCGCATTTATTTGATTATCAATTGTGTTTCATATGGTTAAGTTAGGTGCGTTTATTATATTATTTTATTTTTAAGAATCTAATTTGGTGGTTTCTTTTGTAGATTTTTATTGGGACCTAATGATTTTAATTTTCAGGATTAATGCATTTGGATGACTTTTTGAGTCACCAAGTAATTAACCCTAATTAAGGAGATCCTTGTTATTATCATTTATTTACTTTTTCATTTATTATTATTTTAATATGTTGTTAATTGCATGTTAAAGAGTTGTAACTCATTTCTCCTTCCCCCGTTTTTTTGTGTGCGTGTTTATTTTATCTATCTGTCTTTATCTTTACGTTTTATATTATTTGTGGTAAATGTTGTGAACCACTTAATTTGCATGCAAATGGAATTTAATGCAAACTTGGATTTAATCGTAAAATTTGGAAATTGTTTGGAGGAAATTGCAATTTGCATGTAAATAAGGAAATAATTAAATAATTAAAGGTAATAAAACACAAGATATAAACGGAGGCCAACCACAAGATTGGGTGGACATTCCAAAAGCCCATACCCAGTTTCCGAACACAATATCTTAGGACGGCTGCTGAGGCCCTCCGTGGAATCCAGTTATTGTACAGTGTCTCCCGGGTTTTATCCGGGTGGCGACTCCATTCTCCAATCTAGGCTCTTAAGCCCATTTTGTACTTCCTAGTGAGCCCTTAGCTCACACAGTGTCGTGGTTGCCAAAACTTGGGCGCGCGCTGAACTCTGCCGCCTACAATACTGTTTGCTATATTTTTGTAAATAGTAGATAATTTTTGTATAGATAATGTAAAGGCCAATTTATTTTGTACTTAATTTTTTGTTAGTTTAGATTATAGAATTAGTAGGCCTTAATTGCCTGCTTTGTGGGCTAATATTTTTTGAAAATGTTAAAGTCCAAACAGATGTTGGTCAATTGTATTCATATCATATTTAATATGTTTTTAATCAATCTATCAAAAATTATGTTGGGCTTTCAATTTCTAAAGCCTGGCCCTTAGTGGCCCTAACCGATGAACCGAACCGATGAAACCAAATTATTTAGGTTACCGACCGTTCAGTTTTATAACTTAGATCGGTCGGTTTCGGCTTCCAAATATATAGCTTCAAAACCATTCGGTTTAATGGACTTGCCCTACCTATAGGTTCATTGTACATAACTTGTACGTTCATTATGTTTTTGTATGCATAAATTTTTAATTATGTTTTTATTTGTTTTTCAGTTGATAATGTAAATAATGCTTATATTGATGATTTATTGGGACTGTTTGTGAATTTTGGTGAAGGAACTAATGTTTGATATAATGACTATATTTTTAAAATGGGTTTTAGCATTAGAAAGAGTAAACAAATATATAGAGTTGGCAGCAAAACACTGTTAATGCAAAAAAATTAGGCATGCATTTTTTTGTGCTTGTCATATGTGTTATGGACTGGTCCATATTGTAATATGGACAAGGGCCTATGGCATAAGAATTGTATATATATATATAGATATAGGTTTTTTTTTGTTTTAATATTTGTCTTTTTTTTTAAAATAATAGGGAGACCAATGACTTAGATATTATATTGACTCAATTGCATAAAAAAGGATAATTTTTTTTCTTTTAAATTAAATAAAAATAGATTTCACAAATTGATGTTGCCATGATTCAAATCATTCATCTTATCATTTGTGATTTTATTAAATAAAGTGTACTTGTATAATGATAATTTTCAAAAATTAAAATAGAGTCGAGGTAAATATTGTGATGGTTTCATTTTACTTTTTTTTTTATATGTTGGTAATTATTTTGAATCTTTAAGGGGCTATTTTTGTAAGGTGCGTTCTAATTGAGATTAAAGAAATGAAGTGTAATGGTTATAAGTGTAACTATTAAGAAAGTAATGTTTACATGTATAATGGTTAAATTGTTAATTTTATTTGGTAAATAAAGTTAATGCATAAGTTGTGTAATTAATTTAAAAAACTGTTAATATATATGAAATAATAAAAATAATAAACAGATTACGATTAAATTTTTATAAATAATAAAATTAATTTTTAGAATATCAATTAATTAAAAAAATTATTAGAAAAAATTTCATGAAGATAAAGCTATATAATATATATTTATATATTCCAACACATAGAAAAAATATTATAGATGTTATACAATATAATCAATAAAGAATAAAATAAAATTACCTATAATAATTAGTTCATATATAGTTAGGAAAATACGTATTCTAATTATTTAACAAGATTTTTCATATATTAAATTTAAAATGATGAAAATAATATTTAATCATTACTAATATGATTAATTTATTAACATTTTTCATAAGAATTGACATGAAAAAATTGAAAATAAAAAATATAAACAAGTGAAATGATATGATTACATTTGTAAATAAAATATAGATAAAATTAAACCACCATAAAAAATTAAATTGATTTATATTTTTTTCTATAGATTTGGTTTGTATTTTATTAATATAGAATAAATAGGAAGACGAGTAATTTATAAATAAACACAAAAATAATAGAAAAATGAAAATTTTATCTTTTTCAATAAAAAAGTTTTTACACTCCTTTATTTTATCTACAATTAGGTTAATAAAAATACATTAAAATAAGATTAACTGGTAAGAGATTAATTGTTAATATTAATGTTGTAAAGTTTGCCAAACATTATTAAAGTGATTAATGCATTAGAGCATCTCCAATGGTGCTCTTTAAAATAAAGAGTATATTCTAGGTAATAAAGAGTATCTTAAAACGTAAAGAGCAAATAATTTTATTTAAATCCAATGCACTTTTTATATTTCACTCTTTATTTTGTTTTATTCTAGAAGCATTTAATTTTAATTTTTCTCCCTCCTCTTTTTTCTATCCAATGCATTCTTTACAAGAAAAGAAGCCAATAGAAAATAAAGATATGTATGGAAAATAAACATGTATTAATTAACATTTGTATAGAGAGTGAATTTTGGCTCTCTACCAACTCGCTCTCTACAAACTCACTCTCTAATCTATAATTTAGATTTAGAGAGTGAGTTGAAGTTCTAATTTTTACAATCAATCTTTACAATAAAAGAGTTTTGGTTAAATACGAAGTGGGTTGGAGATACTCTTATAGGAATAATATTTTACCCTTCTTTAATTCCAATCTCAACTAGGGGTGAGCAATAACTGCATGAACCGAGAAGATTGAACCGGACCGAACCAAAATGCAAGGGTGGCTCAGTGACCAAGATGTGCATAAGATCGGTTCGGTTGGGATGTGGTGTAAATCCCGATTTTCAATTGTCGGTTCAGTTTAGAGGTTTATTTTGCCAAACCGACCAAAAAACCAAGGGACTATTAATATACATATAAAACGACGTCATTTTACCTTTAACTTTAACCCTAAAAATGTTAGTTATAAATACCTCTCATTCACCCACAACCCTCATTTTCTCCGCCTCCCTCTGTCTCTCGACCCTTCCAGACCTCTCTTCTCTCATCTAACCCTAACCCTAACCCTAAAATAAAAAACACTAATCTAACCGCCGTTCTTGGTGTCTTCTCCGGTCTAGCTTTGCCTCTTCCCTTGCTCTCATCCCCACGTCTTTACTGTCTGTGTTCTGTTGTGTATTCATTCTCAATTTCTTTTCTTTTTTGGCTAGAGTCTCTTACACTCAGAGACTCGTACTGTCTATGTTTCCATCGATCTCTTTGACTCGGTTATTGTTATATAAAAACTACTACATTCCTTGCTTTATTGTTGTTTTTTTTACTGTCAATGTTCAAAACATGACATTGATAGTGATGAAATCGACATGCAAAGTCTTTTTTAGCCGGATCAACTAGATCTGGTAATATTCTTAGTAGATCTATAAGTTTTTCTTGTTAATCGATTAATTTTTGTTGCTATTTTGATTAGATCTTAATGTATTTTGTGTTTGTTGTTCTATATTTTGCATGAAACGCTGTTGAATCTATTCATTGATTGAATAAACGAGGTATTTTACTTGATCTCATAAATAGATCTTATGGTGGAAGCCTAAAGTGCTTGATCTGTCCCTCGGTTGAATTTTTGGTGGAAGTTCCTTCTTTTTTACATCACTGAAGTCGGAGCAATCTCTGAAAACATCACTTTGAAAAAGGTATAAATCTCATTTATCGATTATTTTGTGACTTGATGTTATTTGTTTTGAATCTGTAAAATTTTTTAAAATAGATTTTGAAAATATGATTTTTACTTTATAAATATGAATATTTATTTATGAATATTTCTTTTATTGAATCTGTGTTTGTGTAAGTGATTTAAAAAATTGATTGATCTAAAAAAATTTGTTTACATAATAAAAATCATATTTTTATTTGATCATTGTTTTTTTT
>CATIWK010514595.1:0-10587 GCA_949634005.1 Mallotus japonicus
ACACACTTCACTCTAGTTTGTCCAGTAGTATTTCTAACCACTTTCAAGGCACGCCTCTCTTGAACTGAAAATCTTGTAATTATTTCCTTAAAATGTCTTGCATTTCTAAATGTCATTCCTAAACATATTGATATCTTTTCAGCCTTTGGATCAAAAGCTGGAAATCTGCTCTTTCTCCTTACAGTATGGTCATCGTCACTGTCATCCGTGCTTGTACAACTCCATTCATCATCATCTGAATGAATCCTAACTTCATCAACATCTGCATTATCTTCTTGCTGTTGTAAATAAGAAAAATCAAAAGGCACTAAGGTACCTCCTTGATTTGGAACTTCTCTTGCAGATCCAACAACATCAGTACCAAGACCAGAATTAGTAGTAGCAGATTCACCATTTATATCATGTCCAGCTCTTTGTTTCTGTTTATACTTCCTTAAAGCTTCCTTTGCACGTTGTAGTTCTTCATCATCTTCATTTGAAAGTAGCTCACAGTCAACTAAAAGATCCTCTTCATTTTTATTTTGATCATTATCATCAAAAGCAAATTCATCTTTTTCATTTCCCACCTCTAGTTCCTCTTCATTTAACTCTATATTTGCATCTTCATCAAAAATTGCATCTTCACTGCCATTTATACTTGCATTTGACCCTGCAATTGTAGATTCATTCCCAACATTTTTCCCGCTGAGTAAATCTTCAGAAATTTAACTCAATAAGTCATCACATAGCTGCCCCTCAACCTGAACTGGTACTGTTTGAAAACTACCCAAAATAGCATTTATTTCTTCATGTAATGAAGGTTGTGTAACAGCTCCACCACCTGCCCCACTTTCAATCTCATTTCCATTTCCATTAATTTCTACATTGACTACACCACCAACCAATTTCTCTACCCTACTTACAACTCCTTCAGCCTTTTCACTTTCTATAGTTAAATCATCTATGTGATTCTTTCTTATTAGGTCTTCTTCACAGTTGGCCAAACTCTCAAAGTCATGTTCTAAGTAAAGTTCCAATTTTTTGTGCTTTTTTAGTACATTAATAAACATTGCAGTGGTCCCCTCGCACAACAGCACCAATCCATGTTCTACTGCCATTTCAGGTTTCCTAAAGTGAATCCTATGAATTTTCAAATTTCCACACATATCCTCAAAACTCTTCAATAAAGAGGTAAGGGTAAATTTCCTTATATCTATGTTTACATGCTTCACACTACCCCCGATGTAATTTGACCCCCTCTTCCCATCACACACAAAAATACCTTTAAAAAAAATGTCAACCATGTGCTTCTCCATTCTGAAAGTAACAGAATATAAAAAGAGCAAAAAGATAAAAACAAATAAAATAAAGTTAGCATTGTTCCCCACCAGTTCAAAAAAAAAAAAAGGCATTGTTCCCCTCTAAAATCAATTTATGCTTTGTATAAATCATTGGCAAATGTAAAATAAAATATAAAATGATGAATACATAAGACAAAACATGAATGATGAAATGATAAACACATCAGACAAAACATGAATTTGTAAGCATACCTTTAAAGATTAGGGTTACAGTAGCCAAATGTAAAAGAAAATATAAAGTAGACAAATCTTCAACATCAAGCTTGATAGGTCCACGAAAACGAGCTTCTGAAATCATTCATCAATTTTTTTTTTTCAAATTGTTCATCAAATGTTATGGAGAGAATTCCATAACAGCCTCAAAATCCCTAATTTTAACGTATTACATCTTGTTTTTAATACAAAGGACGTAAAAAGAAGGTTTTTTACTTTAGGGGTATCACTTGTCTTTTCCATGTAAGGTTATTTTTGTACATTAAATATTTTTTAACTGATGTGGCCTGATGATTGGGACAAAGTGGGTCCCACACATGCACAATCAGCACTCCGACCAAGTGAAATTGGTCAGAAGCACTATATTATATGTATTTTATGAAGTTTGAACACCTGATTGCACAAACAAATTATCGAGACACCAAAATAGCAAAATTTAAAAAGTTGAGATACCAAAAATGTAATATTCCCAAAAAAAAAGATGATGATTGACATGTCATTAGCCATGTTTGAGGAGATTTGCAAAAAATTTGATATGTTAGCAAATTTTATTAAATTTATCCGCTTATAACTAATACTGTAATTTTTAAAAATTTCTTGAACTCAGTTGAAAATTTAAATGTTATAAGATTTAATTATAAATTTATAACTTTTAGATTGATGGAGCCATTATCTCTAATAATAGTAATAATGAGGGAAAATTGTAATTTCTCTTATGTTTTTGATCTATTGTATTACTTCATCTCTGATATTTTAAAAAATATTTATTTATCTTTATATTTTATTTTATTAACACTCATTAATTCTTCTGTCAGGGATGAAATAGTATATAAAGATGAATAAATATTTTTTAAAACGTTAAAAATAAAGTAATGTATTATGTCTAAGTACAAGGAGAAATTACAATAATAATAATAATAATAATAATAATAATAACTAATATTTCCTGCTATAGCCGTTCACCACTTCCTCCACCATCACCGAAAACAGTCTCTGCTAAAAGTGCTGTCTGCAATCAGCACACCATAGCTTTAAAAGATTTGTCTTCCACCAAAAAAAAAAAAAAAAAAATTGAATCCATTGTCAAAAACCAAAAACTTTCGTTTTTTTTTTTTCTTATTTTAAAACTTCAAAGAACAAAAAAAAATTCTCATTACAGTTTAGAACAGAAGCAGTTGATTCATGGGCAACTACAGTAGATCCAGTTGAGTCATTCCAACACCGAAGCTTTTTAAGATTTGATCAGCAGCAGCATTATCACATATGATTCTGGAGAAACCGGACGCTGTATGTGACTCTTTTCTATTCCAGTTCTGCAACTAATTCTATACCTTCATATAAAATGTCTTTTTGTTTCAATTACTACCCTGTAATTCGAAAACCTGTCACTAATCCTCAAAAGTTCAGAACTTTCTTCCAGCTGTGTGCATGTGTTCATGGTATTGAATTTGTTTCTATAGCAAAAGAGCATATCTTTATATACCCATTAAATGTCTTGGCTCATCCATTTGCTTATATTGTTTTTAATTCATTTTTCTCTTCATTAACTTCAAGAATTCATTACCCTAGTTCTTCTTTAACTGTTAATTTCAATGCCCATGATGGAGAAAGAGAGGATTTTTATGATAGTAACAGTGAGTTTAACAAGTTTAGACAAATGGGTATTGACAATGGTGACTGGAATTCAAGTAGCAGCACAAAAACTGATACTTTTGATGATATTGAGGAAGCTGATGAAGGTGAGGAAGAGGGTAGTGATAGTGATATTGATGAAAGTGATTTTATGGTTTTGAATCCAGTTAGGAGAAATTGCAATCAAAAGGAGGATATTTGGAGGATTGAGATAGAGGAAGAAGAATTTAGACACCCTTTGGTTAGAGAAGTTTGTAGGCTGATTAAACTTAGGTCAGCTTGGAATGCTAAGCTTGAAGGGGAAATGAGGCGCTTACTAAGAAGCCTCAAGCCTCAACAGGTCTGTGCTGTTTTGCAGGTCCAATCTGATGAAAGAGTTGCTTTAGATTTTTTCTATTGGGCTGGTCGTCAATGGCGATACCGACACGATCCAATTGTGTATTATATGATGCTTCAGGTTCTCAGTAAAACTAAGTTATGTCAAGGAGCTAGGAGGATTCTTCGGCTCATGGTACGCAGGGGAATCACATGTCGGCCAGAAGCTTTTGCTCATGTAATGGTGTCGTTTAGTCGTGCAAGGAAGTTGAGAAATGCAATGCAGGTCTTGAGCATCATGCAAAAAGCAGGTGTTGAGCCTAATTTGTTGATATGCAATACTGCCATTCATGTCCTCATAATGGCAAATAAATTGGAGAAGGCGTTGAGATTTTTAGAGAGGATGCAGCTTGTTGGAATCACACCAGATGTTGTCACTTATAACTGTTTGATCAAGGGATACTGTGATCTTTGTCGAGTTGAAGATGCGATGGAGCTAATTGCTGAAATGCCTTTCAAAGGATGCTCCCCAGATAAAGTTAGTTATTATACTGTGATGGGTTTTCTTTGCAAGGACAAGAGGATCAAAGAAGTGAGGGACTTGATGGAGAAGATGGTGAGGGATAATAATTTGTTTCCTGATCAGGTTACTTATAATACTTTAATCCATACGCTATCCAAGCATGGGCATGCAGATGAGGCATTTGAGTTCTTAAGGGAAGCTGAAGAAAGGGGTTTTCAGGTTGATAAGGTTGGGTATAGTGCAATTGTCAACTCATTTTGTAATCAGGGAAGGATGGACCGAGCAAAGGAAATTGTAAATGAAATGATCACAAAGGGTTGCTCTCCTGATGTTGTGACCTACACTGCTGTTGTTAATGGACTTTGCAAGGTTGGGAAGTTAGAAGAAGCTAAAAAGATGCTTCAGCAAATGCACAAGCATGGCTGCAAGCCTAATACTGTATCC
Organism: Mallotus japonicus; assembly: GCA_949634005.1. Classification (NCBI taxonomy): domain Eukaryota; kingdom Viridiplantae; phylum Streptophyta; class Magnoliopsida; order Malpighiales; family Euphorbiaceae; genus Mallotus; species Mallotus japonicus. Next base: position 4,468 of record CATIWK010514595.1, read on the forward strand.
TATACAGCCCTGTTGAATGGTTTTTGTCAAAACGGGAACTCAGTGGAGGCAAGGAAGATGATGAATATGAGTGAAGAAGATTGGTGGACCCCTAATGCCATCACATATAGTGTTGTGATGCATGGGCTACGAAGGGAGGGAAAGCTATCTGAGGCTTGTGTTGTGGTAAGGGATATGCTTATGAAGGGGTTTTTCCCAACTCCTGTTGAAATAAATTTACTAATTAAGTCACTCTGCTTGAAGGGGAAAATGGATGAGGCAAAAAAGTTCTTGGAGGAGTGTCTGAACAAGGGGTGTGCAGTGAATGTAGTAAACTTTACAACAGTTATTCATGGATTTTGCCAGAACAACAACATAGATGCTGCTTTATCCCTGCTGGAGGACATGTATCTAAACAACAAACATCCTGATGTAGTCACATTCACAACAATAATTGATGCTTTGGCAAAGGAAGGTAGAATAGAGGAGGCTACTGAATTTACAATGAAGATGCTTAAGAAGGGAATAGATCCTACACCTGTGACATATAGAACAGTGATTCATCACTATTGTAAAATGGATAGAGTGGAAGACTTAATAAATTTATTAGGCAAAATGCTTTCACGGAGCAAGTGTAGAACAGCATATAATCAAGTTATTGAGAAATTGTGTTATTTTGGAAACCTGGAGGCAGCTGATAAACTTGTTGGAAAGGTGTTGATAACAGCCTCGAGAATTGATGCTAATTCATGCCACATGCTAATGGAGAGTTATTTGAGCAAAGGGATTCCTCTATCAGCTTATAGAATAGCTTGTCGAATGTTCAACCGTAATCTGATTCCTGATTTGAAGTTGTGTGAAAAAGTGAGCAGGAAACTGGTGTCAGAAGGAAAATCAGAGAAAGCAGATAACCTTATGCTACGATTTGTTGAGCGTGGAAATATTTCACCGCATAGTCAACAGAATTTGCAAAGCTAAATGAGAACTGCCTTTTTGCTTATAATATCTTCAAGGGCTATTGGAAATCTTGAAAGCTTCAAGGTAGTTATAGCTTTTCATTTTTGTCTCTATTTTTTGCATGATTCTTAGATTCATTTTTTTTATTATTACTAATGGCAACGTATTATTTAATTTCACATAAATAGAGAGTGGTTGATGTCCTTTATATTGAAATTTGATTTTTGATTTTTGGATTTTTGTATAAATTTAGTGCTACGCAAAAAAGAGGTAAGATGCTCCTTAGGAATTTTCTTGTCCTGGTCCTCCTGGGGAAAATAGTAGGTGGAATATCAAGAAGAAGAGATTCATAGAGCCTTGGCACCCTGGGTAATGGATGGATTTAGCCTTTTTGATGATTAGATGGGATTACCATGTTGTTGATTTGTAGTTTTTGTACTCATGCTACCCCTGGTACTTGATTTTGTACTTGTAGGCTAGATTTCAGAATTGAGTTGGAGACTTTGTGCCTCATCTGCGTGCTTGGGTACTTGATTTTGTACTTGTAGGCTGGATATCAAAATTGAGTCAAAGGGCTTTTGCCTCTTTTTTAGGGCTCAAGGAACAGATTGGCTATAAGTGAAATGAGATCTTGTGAGATGCAGGCAGTAGATATTTCTTGAGCATTACTGCAAGAAAATCGCAACATGAGTAGTAACATGTTATAAAATCCTAAGGAGCTGTTTGATTATTGTTTAGGAGATTTATCAACAGTTATCCTTCCGATATAATCCCTGGATAGTGGGACAGTCTGTGATTGATGGATTTCCTAGTGTTTCTGTTAGAAATATTGACATTCCTAAGTGTGCTAAGGTTGCAAAGATCAGGTTAAGTGGAAATTGGGTAGGAATGGAATTTCTTCTGTAGTTTCCTCATGGAATCATCTAAGAGATTCTTATAGCAGAGTTGGATGGTGGACAGTGCTGCTCATATTCCTGGGCATAGCTTCATTCTGTGGCTAGCTATTAGGAATAAACTCAATAATACTCAGAAAGATTGTGAAAAAGGAAAGTCATTCAGCTGAATTCTTGTATGTTCTGTCGTGTGGCTGTGGAGTCTTCATCATTTGTTCTTTGAGTTTGCTTTCACTAATGGGATCTGGAACAGGCATTGAAAGCTTGTGTGATTAATAGAGCTTTCATGTCTTGGCTTAGAGTGGTGCTATAGTTTAGCAAAAAATCTGGAGGCAAAACTGTTATGTAGAATTTCAGGAGATTAGCATTCCCTGCTGATGTTTATGCCCTTTGGAGGGAAAGGAATGCTTAAATTTTTAAGCAGCAGAAGAGTAAGTTAAGGGTGATTCAGAATATGATTAGAATTAGTGATAATTTGTCCAATTCTTTCAACCATGATAGGCTGTTGTATAGTTGGCAAAAACTGATCTAGGTGGATGCCCGTATTGAGTTGTATTGATGCAATTATGATCTCTTTTGGTCTGCTTCAACAAAAAAACTTTTTAATATCATAACGCCTATGCTCTACGGCAGAAATCTACTTTTCTTGCTTCACAGGGTTTAAGGGAGGATAACCATGCCTCTATTGATGTCAAAATGGGAGAGCTCTGGACTTTCAAGGAGAACAGAGTGGCAAAGCTAAGGGAGGGAGTAGAACATTTACTGAAGCAGTGGAAGATGCACAATTGAAGGAGAACCAATGGTATAACATCAGCTTTTACATATAAATTCAAAATATGTTGAATGTGTCAGTGGAGTTTTTCTTTTGCTTCTTGCTGCATTCACGAATGAACTAATTATAATTTAAAAATTCAGCAGAACTGTTAGGGGAAACAATTATAGGTTGTCAATGCTTTTGCTTTACAGCTAGTTATGGCTTAACGCTTTTAGGTCCAAATGTGTCTTTGGTTGCATTTTGGATGCTCTACTGCTTGCTGTTCTGTCACCTTTTTTAGGACAAGGCTGGTTTGGTTTTAATGTTGCTTCGGTTCAGACATTGTGGTTAATTTGCAGTTGGTTAGACTAAGAAATGATTTTTTTGATCAATACCGTTTAGGAGCACGAACACGCAGGTGCAAGTCTTTACCGTCTCATCCACAAATTTTACGCATATTAACATACAAGTTTTCTCATCAGGCATAATGAATGTGCTATTTATAGCTGTTTTGTTGGTGCACATGTCCTGATTTATTTATTTATGTAATCTAAATTGACAGGTTGAAATCCTTCAGCACTTCTTTTGACTAATCTGATCATGGACCCATAAATTGTTACAGTGGAAGATCTGGTGGTATAGGGTTTCTTTTGGCAAGGATATTGGCAGAGTTTTTGAATTGATTTACTGACAAAATACTGGACTTGGTATAGAAACTTTAGGATGCTAACACACACACTTTTCATCTCATGAGCAGCTGAGGATGAGGGTATCCATATTGAGTTTCCTTGCAAATTTATGAGCTAGTTGCAATTTCACTTTCACATGAAAAACAGAATAGCAGTGCCAATCAGATTGAATGTAGTAAAAGAATCTGTTTGAGCAATTTATTAATTCTTTTATCAATGTATTGATATTTTATTTTTTTTAGATTTTCCTTTATAGAAATATTATTAATTCCTTTCATAAATTTAATAATTTTTTTATGTAAATTTGTCTATTAAGATAATAACTCCATCAGTATTTTTCATTTATAAATTGGGCGAGTGAAATACATTATCTGCCGACTTACGAATTAAAAGATTAATAGTAATTATTTTTACATTCTTATATTTATATTTATATATTAAAATGTACTTTCGTATTTTTATAATCACAGTTCATAAAAAATAGCATAATCACAGTTAGATGAAAAATAGCAAATTGGCTTTTAAGTTGTCATAGTTGTATAGGAACTCTCAAACCATCATGTGAAAGCTGCACTTGTACGACTTGCTTTTAGCCAAACAATTAACTTTGGTTGGTGCAAATAACAACTAACAAGTGCCATGTTTTTTCATGGTTTATGATTATTTATTGAGGGTGGATAGATTTCTGTAAAACAGGGGTCAAAATCATCTGAAAATATATCAGAAATAATTGGGGAGCAATTGCCCGAATCAAGGGTGGGGCTTCATGCTGACCCGACATCACCATTGCCAAAAGATTGTGTTGTTGAATGCAGTCATTATCTTCTCTTTAAGACACCATTCAATGAAATTCCTTGAGAAAATGACTTTTTCCCCTGAGATATACCATAATTTATACTTTTCCCTTTTTTGTTTGAAAATCGAACATTTACCCCCCTCAGTTTTCATTCCGTCAACATTTTGCCCCTTCTGACCAAATTTCCGGCAACTCTTTTATATTAAAAAACATTTAACCCCCTCTATTTTATAAAAATGAACACTTTAACCCCTGTATTTTAAAAATAAACACTTTAAACCCCTCAGTATATTATTAATATAATAAAACCTAATTTTAATGTACTCTTTAATCAATATTAAATAATTAATATTTTATTTATTAAAATTAGAAAATTAAATAAAACACGTTAAATAGTGAACCATGTAATTATTGATAAAAAAAAAGTCAAAAAAATTTACATTAATATATTCCCAGTTGTTATTACACTAGTTTTATTAGTTTGAAAAAGTTTGCAACTTTTAATTGGATTAGCTTTTCTTAGAAGATAAAAAAAAAAAAAATCAAAGCGATGAATATTTCAGTTCATTTCCATAAAATTTTCTATCATATTTTTTAAATTGGCGATGCAAATGTAAAAGGAGATGAGGTCAGGAATTAGAAAAAAATGATAATTATGGGGTAGGAACAAGTTGAATGTTGGATTCACCAAAGGAAAATATATATATAAAAATCAACTTTATAGGAAAGCGAGAAAATAAAATGAAATTACTAGTTATTTAAATATTGATAGGATGTGTTGCGGTAGGAGGCAAGAAAATTCTGAAATACTACACATTAATTAAGAAGGTTAAAATGTGTTCGGTTAAAGTTGGTTTGATTTAAATGGAACTTTTGTGGAATTTATAATTTAAATTTTTTAATTTTACAAAATTATTCATTATTAAATTATTAGGTTTTTTCATCAAATATTTTCATTTTTAGCCACTGTCGATTATTAGTCCCTTATTATTCTTTTTCTATTATTATTTATTTTCTTTTTGTTTCTTTACATCCAACAAATATAAATATCTGATATGTTTATTTTCTATTGAAATTTTTAAAATTTTTGCATAAAGTTTTTGATCTCTTTATGAGATTTTAGTAGTTACCCTTTGTAAAGTTTATAGTTCTCCTCGTTGTGAAACTTTTGTTGATATTTTTGTAATCAAACTCAATTAAAGAGCTTAGAGTCAATTTAGCCTAATTAGCATCATGGGTTGAAGTATAAAAATTGTCGAACAAATTGCCGAATTGCAAAATTAAAATAGTTCAGTCAATGCAATTGAAAAATATCGATAGATGATTTCACATTTTAAGTAAAAGTTTATTGGCAAAATCCATTTTTAAGCCCCTGAACTATAACAGTTTTTTCTCTTGAGCCCCTATCGTTTGATTGCATTGCATTGAGCCCCTATGCTATTATTTATATAGCTATTGAGCCCCAATTCGACAAATTCCATAGAAATGTGCAAAAATTTTAGGGGCTCAATGTATTATATAAATAATGGTATAGGGGCTCAATATATACATAAATAATAGTACAGGGGCTCAATATATACATAAATAATAGCATAGGGACTCAATGTAATGCAATTAAACGATAGGGGCTCAATAGAAAAAACCGCTATAGTTCAGGAGCTTAAAAATGGTTTTTGCCAAGTTTATTTCTATACTTCTTCATTATACTTTATTTATATTATTTGTTTATTAAGATGTATTTTTGATCTTTAACGAATGAAAGATTCATCTCTTCTCTCAAAAATTTTTTTAAATGAATTCATTTCATAAAATTTTCATTATTTAAACCAAACACATGAATTATATTTAGAAATTATTTAAAAATAAAATAATTTTTTTTTGGTAAAATTGAAAATAAGGAGTAAATAATATAATGTGATTGCAAAGGCAATCACATTTCCATTATTTAATGATAACTTGCACCCATGATATGTAATTGGCACTGAAAGTTCTTACTTAATAAATCAACAGAAAACACAATATAATCCCAACAAAAGGAGCAAGCTATTTATT
>CATIWK010514627.1:0-14891 GCA_949634005.1 Mallotus japonicus
TATATATACATACATATATATATATATTTCGAAAATTGATAAAAATTCAATAATTACACTAAAATACTAACTTAGCTAATAAAACTCAATTTGTGCTTTTAACAATTAAAAAATTAACATTATTCATAATATTCTTAATTAAAATTATCAAAAACCCAATATATACATTAAAAATTCAATAATTCACAATAAAATTTCTAAAAATTAAATTAACTTAGAAAATAATTAATAACTAAATTAATCATCAATTTAAACTAATAATCATTAATTAAAATCAATTTATACAATAAATTTAAAAACTAAAATTTCATGTAAATAACTTAAATAATCAAAATAATTCTCATAAAATTCTATAATAATAATGTTAGACATAATCTAACCTCCTAAGCAACAAATTAACAACAAACTAACTAAATCTAACTAACATAACTTAGATCACAAAAATTAGCTAATTTTAAACCTAGAATTTACTCAAAATAACAGAATTCATGGAAGATAAATACCTAAGAATTGAAACAAGTGAATGAAGCTTAAAGGATGAGCTTCAAATCAAGCTCAGAATGGCCAAGAATGGTGCTTGAATGCTGTTGTCCAAGCAGAGAAGAACCGGCCAGATTTGCAGCAGAAAAGGGGGGCGGCCTGAGCTGATCGTGCGGGGAGGGAGAAGAGCAAATGTCGGCCTGAGGTGAGCTGATGATGGCTGGCGCTGCAGGTGTAGAGGTAGGGAGGACAGCCGAGAAGAAGAAGAAGAAGAAGAAGAAGAAGAAAAATTGAAGGGAGAGGGGTATGTCGGGTGAGAGGAAATGGTCAGCTGAAAACATGTGTTTTTTGACTAAAATAATACTAATAATAATAATAATAAGTTATCAAAAAAATTCTCCACCACACACACACTAAAAGGGTGTACATATATATATATATATATACACATTACACTCACACACTTTAGTAAATATGTACATGTATATATATATACTAGAATAATAAAGTGTGTTTGTATGTATTTTATTTTAATAATAGTAATAATTATAATAATGATAATAAAAAAATCATTTGTGTAAAAATGCTCCAACACAAATTTAAAAAAAATGCATATATGTATATGATATACACACACCTTAGTGTATATATATATATATATACATACACAATTATATAAATACTTAAAATACAATAGGATAAAGTGTACATAAAATACACTAACCAAATTTTTTAAAATACTAAAGTATTATTTAACATAATTTAATAAAATAAAATTTCTTTTCACCATATAAAATAATTAAATAATAATAATACTTTATTAACACTGCAAGTCCCTTAATTTAATTTTATAAATTTAAATAGAAATTCAGGGTATTACAAAAATAAACAAAATAAATTAATTGATGAATAAATAAAAATCTAAGGACTAATAGGGAATAAATATTTGATGATTAAAAATCATCCTAAAATTCCTGCAATGAACAAAATATTATTCTCCTACAAAAATAAAAACCTACAAAAGAAAGCCACCAAGTCAATTTTATTGAAAATAAAATACGACACAAAATATTGGAAATTTAGCGAATAAACACTTAATTAAACAAAATATCAAGACAATAATATGGAAAAAACTAAAAACAGAAATATGGAAATGCACAAAAGACCATAAATTACACAAAAATAAACACATGAGAAATCAAGATTAGTATAAATATTAATCTACCAATTAAATAGCCAAATTAAAATAATAAAGCATACATACTAAAATTTAGAAAGAAATCAAAATCAAATAAGCTTCAAAATAAAGAAATAAATTCCCACAATATAAATATAATCTAAAGAAATCAGAATGAATAACTAATTATCTAAATAAATGCACAAAATAAATACTGATTTAGAAACAATATGAAGAGGCATCGCCTCTAGTTACTCAGGCAATATCACATCACCTCAAACCAAAGGGGCAACACCCCTTTGAAGGGACGTTGCCTGACTATCAGACACAGAAGCAGACTTAACAACATTTTAAAGTTTTAAATCAAATGAGATCAAATGCAAACAATTACAGACTTGTAATTACATCCAAAAAATTCAGAAAATCATGCTAGAAATACAAGGAGATAAATAAGACTAATAATTTAAATAAGCAAACAAGAGAGAGCACAAAGAATTGATGTAAATTGAGAAATCAATAATTAAAATAGGGTGTTCTTACTGTTTTGGACGAATTTGATGCTCCTAACTCAGCCTTCAAAGACAGGTTTTGATTTGAAACACTGACTGAAAGCAAAAGTGCTTTTATGCCCTTGAAAATAAGCCCTTCCACCTTTCTTCCCTTCTCCTTTCAGAATGCTTCCGCTTCTCTCTTATCCGCTGCTCTATTTTTTTCTTCTTTTTTCAGCTAGCCAATGCCAAAAGATCCTTTTTTTCCTTCTTATTCTCCAAATATTCATTTAAGTCTGCATTAAAGAGCTCCCACCTCTTTATTTCCATCTGAAAACATCCCAATAATTGTTGCAGGTCGTGGGACGTGCAGCTAGAGCGTTTCAGTAGTGGTTAATGCTCCAATTTTTCAAAAAACAAACAGATGACATCATTGAGGTGGTGCCTCTATGAAGAGGCGTCGCCTCATCAACTTGCAGTCATAGTGGCGATGCCTCTTCAGTGAGGCATTGCCTCATCGGCTCTGGTCTAAGTCAATGAATTTGGTGGGCTTTATGGGCCTCACAGCTTCCTTGGGCTACTGAAGCTTCTTTGGATTCAAAAACAAGCCTGTGATCCACTTTCAAAGGAAATTTGAGTTCCTTGGCCATTTTCAAGAAGATTTTGGGCTACTCTTGCATTCAGTGTTTATATTATCTTATCACCGAACTTTCGTTACGGGCCAATCAAACAGGGTGTCCACAGTTACTTTATTTTTTACAAACTAAATTTTACTTTGTTAATAACTACCATTGGATGATTTAATATATTCTCATAAGATGGTAATAAAATAAAAATGAAAACAAAGTAAATAAAAAATAAAATCACCTTAAAATTTCCCTAATTTTTTAATTATTATTTCTTAACAATAAAAAATGGCTTATTAATTACTTCTCAATGATTGAAGGTGGGTGTATAATGTATCTGCTATTAAATAATAATAATAATAATAATAATAATAATAATAATAAAAGTGGCACTATGTTGCATTGGGTACTATTTTGGACATTGACTTAGTGCTTATGTCCTTTACTAATCAAAGGGTACCCTAATCATGCCCAGTTCTTTAATTATCGACATCACCAGCAATGTTTGATTAAAATATCATTTCTATCTTCAAAACTGCAACTATGTGAGATTCTTTGTCATTTCCATTTTCAAGTGAGTGGATGGTTCTGGCTAAAATCAAGCATACAGTGTCAACAACAACACCCATTCTTATATAATAAAATATGAATATTGCTAAGTCACGTGTTATTATTAGAAGAATTATATTCTTCTAATTCTTATAGAATCTTCTGAGACAGTTTATTTGGCCGATTAACCTTTGCAGCTCTTTCTTGGACTTAGGAGGTGTAGCTTGAATGATTGCCTTTGTCTTATTGGCGTCTACTTCCACCCCCTTCTGGTGCACCAAGAATCCTAAAAAATGAGTTGCTAATACTCCAAATGCGCATTTGAGAGGGTTCATCTTTAGCCAATGGAGCCTCATTCTTTTAAATGTCTTTGTTAAATGCTCCAGATGCTGCTCATCGACCTTGGATTTGACAACTACATCATCTATGTAAACTTCCATGAAGTGTCCAACCAATGAGTCAAAGATCTTATGCATTACTCGCTGATAAGTTGCCCCCACGTTCTTAAGGCCGAAAGGCATGACTACCCACTCATAACTCCCAAGTGCACCAGGACACCTGAAGGCTGTCTTGCTTACATCAGTCTCCTTGATTTTAATTTGGTTGTAAGCTGAGTGTCCATCCATGAGACTGAGGATGTAGTGCCTGAGCATATCGGCCATGGGCATAGGATACTCATCTTTAGGAGTTGAAATGTTCATATTTCTAAAGTCGATACATACCTTAATCTTGCCATTCTTCTTCACCACAGGCACTATGTTCGATAGTCATTGGGTATATTTTGCTTTTCTGATGAACCCTGCGTCAGTGAGCCTTTTAATCTCATCGACCACCAATTTCTCCACATCCTTAGACATTCTTCTAGGAGGTTGAATATGAGGCCGATAGCCAGGCTTGATTGGCAACTCGTGTTCCACTAATTATCGGTCTAAACCAAGCATCTCCTCGTAGGTCTAGTCAAAACAATTTTTGTATTTCCTTAGTAACTGCACCAGCCTTTCTTCAAACTCTGTGCTAAGCTTGGAGATAATGTATATTGGTCGTTTATCGGCCTCAGTTCCCAGATTGATTTCCTTCAGCATATCTAGGGTTTGAATAGGATCATCTCCTAACTTACTTGCAAGGATGTGCATATAACCAATTTTTAATCGACCTATGGGATCCTGCTTTTCTTCTTCAAAGATGCATTCGGCCAATTAGACTTGCCTACTGTCTGAAAAGGTTTGCAACATCATCATCATCATTGGCTATGATTGATTGGCGAACCTCCCCTGCTGCTATTACTACAAGCCCATTAAGTGAAATACTTACCTTAGAGCCCTTTTTGAAGCCAGAGAAATGAGGTAAGTACATTATGGCCTTTGCATGAAAGGCCTCTTCCCCAAATGGGTTGGGATCCCCATGGATGACCTCTACATCTCCCTCTGGTCTCCATATGAACATCATCTGATATAGGGATAAAGGAACACAAGCATTGGAGTGAATCCAATCCTTGCCAAGAAGAACGTTGTAGTTGGTCTTGACATCCATAACAAAGAACCCCCCTTGTGATTCATGTCTGCCTACTTTGACATTGAGCATAATGAATCCTTCAGGAGCCTGATCATGCATTGCAAAATCGGTCATAACAGCGTTAGTTTTCTTAAGATCCTTGATTTCTAGACCGATTTTCTTCAAAGTCTGTAGTGGTAAAATGTTGACTTTAGCACCGTTGTCTACCATAACCCTTTTCATTTTCCACCCTATTAAAATCAGCCTTTATATGCAATGGTAGAATATGCCTGGTCATGAGAGGATCAGGCTATGGGATAGTTAAGGTGCCCCCTGTCTGTTGTCCAGTTCATAATCATCAGGGGTAATAACATCTCCATCTATAGTGGATCTCTGGCCAGGCTTTAGTTTGAACTCATTAGGCAATGTAACCACATTGATGGTGGAGCCCAAAATATTCTTTTTTGGTGATGGTGGGGGTAGAGGTCCATCTTTGATTTTCCCTTCCTTTGCAGACCAATACCACTGTGCCTTCCCTTTTCCTTTGTTCTCTTTGTGAATATTGAAGTTAGAATAAGGCTTTTTTGAGGGTCGATTTTCTCACTATACATTTTCTTCATTGCCCGATCCCTGTCATCAGCCACTCTTTTCTCATGCTCCCTTTCTTTAGGAGTTCTATCTCTTTCCAGCTTCAGAGGCCGACTAGTATCTCTGTTGTCTGCTTGAGGCCTCATAGCTGTACTCCTGGAGGCTGATGGTTCATGAGATTGTCGGGTTGATTGGCAAAGCATCTGCATCCTCCTTTTCTGGGTTTTGGTCATGTTGAGCCTCCCATCTCCATTCGGATACCACACCCTTTTGAAAACATCAGTTTTAGGCCTATGCTTTTGCCAATTCTCAGTTGCCTTTGGCTTGAATGTCTTGGCATTTGGCCGATTAGGTGAATGGCCTTAATCTCTATTTGAACCCCTGTTTGGCTCATCCCTTATCTTGGCCCTTTTTGGTGAATGAGATCAACTTCTGTTGCCAGTAGAGGATTTCACCATATCTTCAGGTCTTGACCGATTAGGATGACCTCACCGGTCTCTTTGCATATGCCTTGGAGATCTGCTGCATTTCTTTGGAGTATACTTGAAAGAATGCTGGCATATCGAGCATGTGACCTCTTCCTCATTGGTGAAAATAACCTCCTTGTTCACCTTTGAACTTTCTCCCTCTTCATTTGCTGGGAGTTTCAGCTCTATCCTGACTCTAGGCCAATCCGGAGTCTAAGGTTCGCCATTTCCTAGACCAAGGACTTTAATGTCTTTGGGGAATATCATGTTGCATGGTATTCTGGGTAACACAATGCCGACTATTATGGCCTTCCCCCTTCTTGGGAATAAAAGTTTCCCATCATCGATGGCCTTCTGAATTACATTCCTGAAAATTACACAGTTATTAGTTGTATGTCTTCAGGAGTTTTGCCACTTACAATACTCTTTGTCAGCCCAATCCTCCGGAGGAGGAATGACATGGCCATCAGATAACTTTATTTGGCCGTATTTTGTTAGGGCATCAAAGATTTAATCGACCTTTGTAAGATCAAAAGAGTACTCCTTGGCTATCTAATTTTCCTTAGGATATTTCTTTTTCTCTTACACCACTGTCGGCCTTTTCAGGGCCTGACACTCATTGGGCTTAGTTCCGATATACTCGGCCATATTAATGGCCTAATCATTAGTATCGGTCTCATAATCTTCATTAATGGTCGATACCTCAAGGGGGTCCTGGTAGTAAGTCCCTTTTGAAGAAGACCTCCTCTGGTCCTTCTCCCTGAGAAACCTCTCATAGCTAGCAGCCTGAGTTGTTAGCTCAAACAGGTCTCTGAAGTGGTGTCCCTCAAAGTGCTCTCTCATGGAGTAGTTGAGTCCCCTAACTACCATCGGGATGTATTCAGCCTCATTAATGATCGAAATGCACTGAGTCTTTAGTTTGTGGAACCTCATGACGTATTGTTCCACAGACTCTCCTGGTAACTGAGAAATCCTGGCCAGATCGGCCAAGGATATATCGGGCCTGGCCCTATAAAACTCCACATGGAATTTTTCTTCTAAATCTTTCCAAGTGGTTATAGAATTAGAAGGCAAGTGTGTGTACCAGGTAAAGGTTGATTTTGTTAAAGAGTTACCAAAGAGTCTCAGCCTCCAAAAGTCATTGGCCAATGCCTCTCCACATTGTACTGTGAATCGGGCTCCATGTTCAATTGAGGATTGGTGTTTATCTTCACCCGAAAATAGTACAAATTTAGGCACTTTATATCCCCTAGGAAATGGGTGCAATTTATCTATCCAATCAGGATATGGCTTATTATACATCGGCCTAGAAATGAGTCTAAAATCTATACCCATTTTTTCTAAATTGCCTCTTAAAAGACTTTGATCGGTCACAGGTGGCCGATATTCATATTTATAATTAGTATTATAATTTGCATTATTACTATATGGATCTGTATCCTGGCCTGAGGTCAATTCTATCACTCGGCCTTGCTCATTATAAGTAAATATAGTGCCGGCCCGATTGCGATTACTACCAATTGCCCGACTTTGGTAACTATTATCATTGCAATTAGAAGATCGGGCTTGGTAATTACGTTCATTATCATCAGGCCTTCTCATTAGCTACACATTACCATATTGTAAATTGCTACCACTAGGTCTATATTAGTGTTTTGTTTCTGGGACTGCATCTAGAGTGACTCATTCCTCTCGAGAATCGGCCTCAAGACGATTGACATATGCGCGATGAGATCGTTGAAGAGAGTATGGTTCTCCCTTGACACCTCATCTCTGAGAAAATCTACATCTTCCTTTCCAAGGATGGGCTGTCTCCTGAGTGGTAAAGCTCGATTGTACTCATCTTTGTTCTCCACAGGTTCATTTCGGCCATGCTCTTGAAGGTGACCGCTTGATGCATCGGTCTTGTTGTTTGAGGCAGTCCTCTCACTGGATTTGTTCATGGTAATGGCTTTCTGCGATCTCGTCTGCACAAGCATACAAATGTCCCACTAGGCGTGCTAAAAAGATGTTCGGCCTCAAAAATAATGAGAATCGGCCCAAGCACCTTTTGATTGCTTAAATTGGGTTTGTGTGAGCCTGATCACAATTTCACAGAAATGGGGTAAAAGAACAAGGGTTTTGTTACTAGCTCAGGGTGGCAACAGGGGCAAGAACAGGTCAAGTCCCTTCTAACCTGTATGATTTGGATCAAACCGGAGGCTTGCTTCACCGGGAAGCTATGATCCCTAGGATCAAAATGAAGTAGACACCTGAAGAGAAAAAATGAACTAATAATATATTGAGAATTTATGTAAAATGTGTTGAGACTTATAAAGATAAAAACTTCAAGCTTTTATAGGCTCTATAGCCCGACTAAATATGGAAATAAAATTAAGGGAAGACTTGCCTATTTAAACTAAAGGAAATAAATCAAATTAACAATTTATCTAATCGGACAGAAGGAAACAAATCATGGTGAAGACTTTTCTAATTATGCGAAAAGTAGGTTCCTTAATTGCCCTGAATCAGGGCATGAATATGACCTGCCAAAAATAAACCTTGACCTCTTGGATTACAATCTACAGCATTTCAAGATGTTAGGTAGGTTTAGTAAGGTGGGCTTGGGCCTTTAATCAAATCCTGGCACCTGGTGTGGACCGGTATAAACAAGCACAGTGCCACTACTAAATCCCTTTCATTGTTGTGGACAATGCTCCCTCTAACATCACTAATAACACAACAAAAAAACATATAAATATTAGAAATTAGATCCTAAATCCATGTTATTTACAAAATTAAACTAAAGAAAGAAAAAGTAAGCGTATACTTTTGGCCAAAAACAATATTATATTCCATAAGTTTTTATTTATTTATATATAATGTGATGGATCCAATACTCCTATACTTAATTGTATACTAACAAACAACTATATAAATTGAAAACATCGTTTTAACTTTAACAAACATCCTTTCAAAAAAAAAAAAAAGTGCAGCTTTTTATTTTAATAAAAGTAGCTTTAAAAGAATTAAAATTATATTATGACATGAATGATTTACTACTTATATGGAATGTATTACATTCAACTATTAATTAACGACGGATATTATTATGCAAAGCAAGAATTTTTCTGACATTATATTTGAGCAAACAATGATGATTAGTATCATTATAACCAACTCAAAAATTTTTATTTATTTATGTATGTGTGTTAATTCAATTAATTGCATAACTGAGATTAAAAATGACTGAAGAAGCCTAAATTTGACTAATCTCGTAGTAAAAAAAACTCGCTTGTTAATATTAGGAGATCCTGAATTTAATTCGTGCTTCCTCAAAAATGCATAGCAATTTGTCGGAGAACATCGCAAAGTTCCCTTGGCTTAGACATCATCACCACATGATCAGATCCTAATATTTGTTCCACTTGGTTAGGTGGATTTCCTCGAATCATAAATTCTTGGAATTGTTTTGGTAGAAACAAATCTTTTTCTGCAATTATGAAAACCCTTTTAACTGTCCCATATTTCTCTCTGGTTACATCTAGTTGTGCTGACGAGAAATCTTCTTGACTAGGACGAGGTGATGGTCTTGTCAATGTTGTTGCCAATGTCCAATCCTACACCGAAATTCCAGTTAAGTGTACCTAGATACCCTTTTGCTTGATTGTATAAATATGCCAAAATTCTTACCTCAATTGGGCTGAGTTGATAAAATCTTGATCTTAAGAACATTGGTCCCCAGGTTAAAGCAATTGGATTGTTGGGTCATCACCAAATATATAAGTGTTGTCTTGTGGATCACCTACCAATTTTGCTGTCTTGAATGATGAAGAAGAAAACAGAAAGATCAATTAAATCATGAGACCATGTATATATTGTTCAGACTTTTTTTTTTTTTGAAACCATATTGTTCAGACTTATTAAACAAAAAAGAAATTTATTAATTTTTAGCTAATCCAGTTTTACTCGCACCAAATGAAAATTAAGAGTGTCTAGTTCAAATGAATTTTACAAAATTTTATGGAAGTCATTTACAAATTCAAGTGAGTGTGTTTGGTTAAATGAAATCTTTGTAAAATTTATTTATAATTCTAACTTTTAAATTTTGTAAAATTGTTTAATACTAAATCCATTTTTATTAATCAAATGTGTTTGGTTCAAATGAATTTAGAATTCATTTGCAAATGGATTCTATTTAAAATTTAATTGGAAATGAAATAAATTTTTTAATGGAATTGAACCGAATAAGGGGTAAAAATAAAATATCATTCAAAATCATGAATGAAAAATGTTTATAAATAAATTTTTAAATTCATCATCAAATCACATTAAAGTTTAGACACATACCTCTTGAAAAATAGTAGAAGCATTAAGGGAAGGGTCAGACATGTAAGCAGTGAGGAAAACTGCCGCCCTAATTTTATTTGGAAATTTCTCCATAGCTTGAGAAATTGCAAACCCACCAAAGCTGTGACCAACAAGCATAATTCTTTCATTTGCTGGTAGAGATGCCAATAGATTTGTCAACGGAGCAAAATAGTCAGATATATATTGTTTTGATATCCCTAATTTGTAGTGGGTTAATTCCAGAAGCAGCTAAATCGACAGCAGTAACATTGTAGCCAGATGATCTTAGGAGGGGTATAAGCTTGAACCAACACCATGCACCATGGCCTGAACCATGCACTAGCACAACGTGAGGAGGGGGCACAGGCTGTGGTGCTGGTGCTGTATATGACAGGGAATTGTTCAAGAAACTAAGAAAAAGGGTGATGAAGAAGGAAGCTGATACGAGATGTTTCTTTGTTTTCTCCATTTCTTTTTTGTTTTGTTTGCTTTGTGCTCAATGCAGGAGCATATATGTAAGGGAATTAATGACTTTACTTTTACACTATATGATTTTTTTTTTTAACAATACAAATTAGGGTGGGAATTTAAACTCAAATCTGTGATGATGTCACAGGAGTTTGGCCAATGTACTGCCTATATTATATGATTGTAAATTTAAATTTTCATAGAAAAATTTTGTCTACATTGGGTGTATTACACCTAGTACTTGGATGAATAATATATGAGTTAAAGTGTAAAATACTTAGATAATAAAAATAAAATAAATATTTTGATCATTCAAATCTATGTGTATTACATCCGGAGTAGACAAGAATTTTTTGATAGGAAAAAAAAATTTGAAAAAGAGGCAGGTAGGTGTCGACAATAAAAAGCATTAATTTCTTGATTAGCCCCCCCATGATTGGCTAAAGTGTGATACTGAAATGGGTCAATATTTAGTCCTTTTTTTTACAAACTTTTCTTGATTACTTGTATGTCATCAATTTGAATGTTCATGGATAAATTCTTTTTTTACAAACTTTTCTTGATTACCTGTATGTCATCAATTTGAACGTTCAAATTGGATTGGCCTCTAGAAGTATTAATTTATTTTGAGTTAGTGTTAGTTGGGGATTCGTCTAATGCTTAATATTAAAACTAGTCTTGTATCCAATGCCCAATCCTGTGATGGTGCAGATGCAAAATTGCTTAATATTAAAACTTTATTAGGTAACTATTGTATTGCTTAAATTCTTATAGGGTTAAGCTTGTACATTATGGAAGATAGAAATAATGGACCGAAAATGAGTGAAGTTGGAGGGTTGTTTGGACCATCATCATATTGGTATTGGCTATCCAATAGAGAACTTATATTAAACTCACCAAATTTTCTTATATGAATTTAGGTCTCTATTAAATTGATATGAATAGTGTTGCGGATGGCGGTGAATAATTTGTTTGCCCCCTCTATTTTATAGGCAAAAAAAAATTGGAAGGAAAAAGTGTAAAATAGATATGTTTTTTGTTTTTTTATCAATTCACGACTGTCACGGACCAAAACATTTACAAATGTCCTATATTAAATTATGCATGTACTTACACAGTATGGTGACATACTTGCTGGTGAAGACTAAAATTCAAACCTTAATCCTCCCAAATTTTCTTATATATATACACACACACGTAAGGGAAAAGATGACTTTTGTTTTTGCATGTGCTCCTCCCAAATTTTCTTCTAAATATACACACACGTAAGGGAAATACACATGCAAAAACAAAAATCATCTTTTCCCTTACGTGTGTTTATATATAGAAGACTATAGCGTGCAAAAACAAAAGTCATCTTTTCTCTTACGTACAAGCATAGTTAACCTACAAAGACTATATCCGATAACAATGGACTAGATAACTAACTCTTTCTCAAGAATTAGACTGACCATAATATATAATAAATTAGGGTCAACACCAAAATCATCCAAAATCGAATTGTTAAAACAGAACAGAACATAAATTAACCGAATTTTTTATACTAAAACATCGAACCAGGGAAGCTAAAATCGAATTTTTAAAATTATAATTTATTTTAATACTTAAATAATTATTATATATGTATTATATAAAATATTGTAAAAATAAAATTATATCCGATAACAATGTATCGTAAGAGTTTAATTATATCTGATAACAATGTATTAATACTTGAACATCACATACTAGACATGACACCTTTATAAATATATTATATTTTTGAAAATACAAGTTTATAGTTAACTCCTTCTCAGAGTAAAATAATCGCATAACTCCTTCTCAGAGCAAAAATGAAATATAACTCATTCTCGGAGAATATTAACTTATAAATTCAGTATGCATACTTGTTAACCACATAAATTCGCCACAACAGGATAATGAATTTATGCGCTGTCCCTAA
Organism: Mallotus japonicus; assembly: GCA_949634005.1. NCBI lineage: Eukaryota > Viridiplantae > Streptophyta > Magnoliopsida > Malpighiales > Euphorbiaceae > Mallotus > Mallotus japonicus. Next base: position 12,606 of record CATIWK010514627.1, read on the forward strand.
GACAGCTGTTACCAGTTGGCCAACATAATCGACTCATCTCTTAACAGTCTTATACAGAAAACTATAATTAAAATCTCAGACAAGACTCGTCATTACACCATGACAAAACTAGACATGATAGTCACATAATAGAAATATTTGTAATCAAATACCATATTCTAATAATAGAGATATACTCTATTAAACTCATACAATTGTGCTCTTAACTGCTCATTATAAAATTTTTCTCAATCGGAAAATCTTAGTTCGGGAATGAGCATTATGCTAATTAATTTTTTAGATATTTGTTTTCTTGTATTAGAGTAGCATTCTCAGCATACCCAAAATAAATACATCAAGTTCACTAGCATTCTAGAAATATTCATCAAAATTTAATTCTTTAACAAGAGGTTTAGAAAATATTTAGGAAGCACTAAAATATTTATGCTATTAATTATTTATTTATCTATGCTTTTAGATACATACCAGAAATATTTATCTCAAATATTTCCCTTAACTGGTATTTAAATAAAATACACATGTATGTACAAATTTAACTACAAGACTTATTCCTTATTAAAATAAAATAGGAAGTAGCTTAATTAAGCAGAGCATAATTAATTTAATAATCAATATATATATATATATATATTAAGTTTCCAAAATATAATTTCAAGTGTTTAATTCTCAAGTATGCAAAATTCTGATCAAGACCTTACAAGTCCATAAGGTTCCAAAGCACTTGAATAATAATCGTAACCGGTGTAACTTCAACTCGTGTTCGTTATTCAGCTTATTAATTTTTGCATTTTACAAGGTCTATGATCATTAACAAGGTTGTATAAAACTCAGTTCCAAAGTACTCAAATTTTCGGCCACACTAAAAGAAATTCATAAAATTATTTATTTTAAGGCAATGTTAAGAGTAAAACTATCAAACTTTAATATAAGTTAAAATGGGAATTGAGAAAGGTATTACCGAGTCAAGGTAGATAAATAGGAAATCAAGCTCAACTCAATAGCCCAAGGATAGTCACTTTGCAAAGAGTTTGCAACACTGAACAAAACTCATGTAATTTCTCATATACATATATTTTCTTTTATAAATTACATCTTTAGTTCAACAAAGACAAGTTGAATAAAAAATCAGGTTGTAAAGCACATGCACTTCTCTTCTTTTTTTATCAGTTTTAAAAACACCATTCTGAATTTACTTAACACCATTTTCCCATTTCCTTTAACATGTAACACTGCTGCAAAACTCATTTGGGACAGCAGCAAAGTGTACATAATCAACAGCAGCAAAACACAAGTTTAATAGCAGCGAATCACCCACTTCTCTTCCACATTATACAGCTATGTTTTTAAATCTCATTTGGAAGTCAATTAAGCTCTCTTTTTCTGTGTTTTCTTTAGATGGTGATCAGCAGCAAACAATTTAATAGGGCTGCATAATTACAGCAAAACAAGAGGTTTAATTCAGCTTGTTGCGAAGGGAACTGAACAATGAAATTGTCAAAGATGTAACACAGAAACAAATGAATTTCAGGGCTGCTTCGGAATTCAATTTCAACGGTAAATTCGACATAACACAGAAGCAATTCCTTTGAAAATGAACTTAATGGTTTAAGACAAACAATTACCATATTTTATACAGCTAGAAACAGGAAAGAATTTACATAAATATGCAACATGACTCAAGCATTAGGCGTTCAAAGTTCAACGATTCAAAAATGAGATAGAAATCAACATTGAACCAAAGCAATTGAGCCAAATTTAGCACTTAGACATCATAAAGATGAACAACACCGAAAACTCCAGAATTCAACAGAATCAAAGAATCAAAATTTGTATCAAGGATCAGTGAAAACCACTCACAATCAAAGCCTGCCTTCTCTTTATCCTCTCGCTGCTTTAACAAACTCTATTCCGAGGCCACAAACTGCTTCTAATCACCATTCACAAAGAATTCTTAGTTCTAACTCAAACTCAACATTAACAATATACATGTTGCGTTTTAAATACCCGCAAGCGCACGGTTGTGATTGCAGTGTAAAAGATTATCGTTCCCACAGGGATTGTATATTGATTACTAATATCTTTACTTATTATCTTAGCTAGTAAACCGATTAAAAGTGATTTTTAATAAAATCAAATAATTAAAAACTTAGAGTCTAGGTCTAGTTTCACTATCCCAATCCGATCATGAACACATTAACAAATAAAAGACATTAATATCAGTTAAGGGTAATTGTTCTAATTTACTTAAAGCCTCTCTCGAGTTCAATTAAGCATGCAAAGATTAAA
>CATIWK010514656.1:0-21500 GCA_949634005.1 Mallotus japonicus
AAAAAAAATAAACATTAATGTTTATTGAATAAAACAAAATGAAGATTAAAAATATAAGGAGTCTATTGAAGTTGTACAAATTTTTTCACTCTTTATATTTAAAAATTCTTTAAAATGATCTTTATTGTACAAAAAATACTTTTTAAAATAAAAAATACTATTAGAGATGCTCTAATATATATATATATATATATATATATATAACAAATTAATGATCTGACTAAATTAGAAAAACTAAAATGGAAATAGATATTATTTTAATAATTAATTAATTTTTTCCAAATAGACAAAATATAATAAGTGGAGGTTTCACCTAAATCATCCTCTATGGTCCACATCAACTTTAATAGAACTTGGTACACCTATTTATTAATTATTATTATTTGAGAGCAACAATTCAACCTTTTTTTAAAATTTATTTTCTTTTTTTCCGACAAGAAAATTTATAACAATTTACAGGAAAAAAAAAAAGAGTTTGTCTCTTTACCATTTTTAACAATTTTATTTTCTTAGCACTAAAAAGAAAATTGGTAATGATAAATCTTTAATTGATCATAATAAAATAAATTTAAAATAATAAAAACAATTTACGTATTATAATTTTTTAACACTTATAAAAAATATATGTTTATTAGTATCAAATAATTAAAATATATTTTTATTTTTACACTATTGTATTTTAGTTATTCAATATTTAAATACAAAATATTTTAAGAAAATACATTTAATAATTTTTTAGAATAATAATATATATCATAAGTATGAGGTAACTTTTGAAAATAAAAACACATTAAATTTGTAATTTTTTCTTTAATTTGATTAAAATGAATATCGTTTACATTTTTTTAAACTTGATAGAAATTTTAATATGTTAGAAATTCAACATATAATTTTTAATATTATATTGACTACTCAATTTTTGGTAATATCATCTATATCAAAATTATTTTTTAATAAAATTATTATAACAATTCTTTCTACAATACATATATATGTATTTGTATAAACAAAATAAAATATGAAATTAATTTTTATTTAATTATAACTATTGATTAATTATTTTATATCTATACCTATAATATATATTAATAACTATAACCGAATAAAAATTAATATAATAATTTGAATTTTATATATAAAAATACATTTATATAGACCAAAGGGTCAAATAGGATCCTCAATTATACTCTGAAGTCAACATTGGACCTTTATATTTTTTTTAGTCCTGATAGGAATTTGTTCTTTTAGAATTAGATCATATCGGATTATATCTTAAAAATTATTTACAATTAAGTTCTATAAATTAAACAAAATTATAATTTTTATAGTTAACTAATAAAAAATTATTTAGATTAATAAATAAAATTGATAACTTTTGTAAAAATATATATCACCTGATCATAAAAAAATTTTAAAAAAAATTTAAGGCTACATGCTAAAATTTATTAAAGTTTTTTAAATTTATTTAAAATTTTTATGAATCTAATAATGTTTAAAACTTTATAATTAAGTGATATGCATTTAAGAAAAAAAATTTCATCAATTTTAATTATTAATTTAAATAATTTTTGTTAGTCGATCACTAAAATTTATTTAAATTGAGAAATAAAATTTTATTATTCAGCTATTCAAATTAAAATTAAGAATAAAATTAATTAATTTTTTTATATGTATATCACTTAATTTTCAAATTTTCAAATTTTTAAGTCTATAAAAATGTTTAACTTTTCTTTAAAATTTCAAAACAAAGCTAAAACAATTTTAATTTTTTTAAAAAATTATTATATAAACCTAAAAAATTTTAAAACTTTATAATTAGATGATAAATATTTTTTAAAAGAAATTATAAATTTCATATATTAATCTAAATAATATTTTATTAATTAATCATTCAAATTAAAAACTTTCATTAATTTATAGAATTTAATTATAAAAAGTTTTTAAGAAAATACTCAATATAATCTAACTTTAAAAGAACTTTAAGATTAAAAAATTAAGGTCCAATATTGCCTTTAAAATATAGTTGAGAGTTCAATTTGATCTTTTGATTATATATATATTATAATTACTAAAGCAAGAGTAAATTCACTTGCCAATTAGTGCAATTTTTTTTTTTTTTGGTGAGATTAACAATTAAATACTTGATTTAGAGTGCATATAAATGACATTAAGTCGATTACTTTAAAAAAAAAGTATTTTATGGTTTTGTTAGTTAATAATTATCAAATTCATGGACGGCAGGATTTTGGCACTTCCCACCAAAAAGTAATAAATAAAATAAATACCAAAAAGAAAAAAAATCTCTTGCCATTATACCACCTTTCAACAGCAGTACAAGAAAAACCCGTGACCGGTTAAGCCGGTTACCTATCATCATCACCATTCACCACCTTCATCAAAAGCTAATAATAATAATCAAAAAAATATATATATATATATATACAAAATAATATCTGAAATGTTTCTTCACACAGATTAAGCACTCTTCTTCTTCTTCTTCTTCCTCTTCCCTCTACTCTTCTCTTCTATGGAATCGCCACCTCGCCGGTGATTATTTCGCTTTTCCTCGCCGATTTCCTTCAGTAATGCAACTCCTCCTACCGTTAAAACGCCGTCGTTTTCTTTCGTTGAACTAACTAAACACCATTTTTCTTCTTCTTCTTCTTCTTCTTCTTCTTCTCCTTCTCCGGCGACCGCGAACTTATATTATGTTAAGAGAGTAACTGTGTTTCTCTTGTTTTAAGCTTTTTTTTTAAGTATTTGATTTTTGATCGGATCGATTTTTAGCTTTTGAAGAGAAATTTATAAGGAAAAAAAAATGTTGGATCTTAATCTGAATGTGGAATCGGCCGAGTCAACAACTCAGAATATGGACTCGGTAGCTTTAATGGAGAAGTATCAGTATCAGTATCAGTACCACCATCACCTTCACCAGCAGCAGCAATATAATTACTCTGCACCTGAAGGTTCAGGCACTACTTCAAATTCATCAGTCGTTAATGCGGATGCCTCTAGTAACGATGACTCGTGCTCTACACGCGCCTACACCGGCGGTGATAGCGCGAACAACAACAATAATAATAGTAATAGTAGTAATATTAATACTAATAATAATAACAATTTATTTACTTTCAATTTCGATATACTGAAAGTAGGCGGAGGCGGTTGTGGTGGTGAGGACGGTGGAAATGAGAATGAAAACGACGCCGTTGTAGTGACGAGAGAGTTTTTCCCTGTGGTTGGTAATGGGAATTATGTAGTTGGGCAAGGGTCAACGAGGAAGTTGATGGATCTGTCGTTTGAGAGACGACAACAGCAGCAACAAGAAATGATGATAATCGGTGCTGCTGCTGCTGCTGTTGGTGAAGGAGAGGTGCGGGTGATGCATGGACCGCCACAGCAGGTGAAGAAGAGCAGGAGAGGACCTAGGTCCAGAAGCTCTCAATACAGAGGTGTCACCTTTTACCGGAGAACTGGCCGTTGGGAGTCTCATATCTGGTAAACTATTAATCATTATTTTTTATTAAAATTTAAATCAATTTTTTGATTGATCAATTTTTTTATGGTTTTAAAATAGGTTTTTTTTGGTAGTTATGTTTAGTTGAAAATGAGAAATTTTAGGGAATTTCGGATGTGTAAATTGGATCTATATATTGCAGTAATCAAGGCAGTGTAAGGTGGTGTTTGTATTTTACAAGTGAAAATATAAATGTTATGTTATGTTTGTTTTAATGGAATTTCCAAATTTGGATTGTTTGATTATTTTTTTTCTTCTTTTTCTTTGGATGCAGGGATTGTGGGAAACAAGTCTATTTGGGTATGGATGCGATGTGGTCTGTTTATTTTTATCATTTTATTTACACAAAGAGGACGGATTTTTAATTGTTAATGTCTATTTCTGATATGTATATATGTATATTTTAATTTAACTTTATGTTGATTTTTTTTTTTTAGGTGGATTTGACACTGCTCATGCTGCAGCAAGGTAGGAATTTGCTGTTGTGTTTGATAATTTGTTTTCTTGTGTCTCTTATATTGTCCGAATATGCATAGCAATGTTGTTCCTAACCTGAATGTATGAATCCAGAGCCTATGATCGAGCTGCTATCAAATTTAGGGGCGTTGATGCTGACATCAATTTCAGTCTCCATGACTATGATGAAGATCTGAAACAGGTATTGATTGTTATTGATTAATGTAAATTCAGCTCTGTTTTGATGATGGTTAAAATAATTGGGTTCTTAACTGGTTAGAACTTTTATCAATAATTGGCAGATGAAGAACTTAACCAAGGAAGAATTTGTGCACATACTTCGTCGCCAGAGCACTGGTTTTTCAAGAGGGAGCTCAAAATATCGAGGGGTGACACTGCATAAATGTGGCCGATGGGAAGCAAGAATGGGGCAATTTCTTGGCAAAAAGTGAGCAACCATTTTAAGGAATTTAGAATTGTTTCATATTTCTTAGGATTGGAAGTATGACGTGCTTAAATGCCTTTATGTGTGAATTGAGAATTGATTTCAAATTAATTCTCAAACGGGCCTTTTCTTTTTGTTGTTCCCTTTAGAGGGAAAACAATACTGAAAATGCCTGTTTCAAAGGAAAGAAAATTGGCAATGGTGTTTTTCATCGTGGAGATTACGATGCTTGCATGCAGGTATATTTATCTTGGGCTGTTCGACAGTGAAGTAGAAGCTGCAAGGTCCTAGTGATCATGAATTACACTCTTCTGATACTCAATTTATTACCCTGAATTCTCAACCTCAATACCGCAACATCCAACATGTGTCTACCTTTTGATTTTCTGGAAATCAGGGCTTATGACAAGGCAGCTATCAAATGTAATGGAAGGGAAGCAGTGACCAACTTTGAGCCAAGTACATATGAAGGGGAGATGATTTCTCAGGCCAGCAATGAAGGTATTATTTGATTAGCATGTTATTGGATATTCCTTCTTTTTCCTAGTTTAATATGACCGTATGAGTGTTTAAGGTGTAGTTTTCTTGAGTTTGAGAATGAGTTTCTGCTGCAGGTATGGAACACAATCTTGATTTGAACTTGGGGATATCACCTTCTTTTGGCAATGGTCCCAAGGAAAATGAGGGGCATCAACAGTTGCGCTTGGGCCCATTTGATGTAGAAAGCAAGAGTTCCAGGGTAATGATCACCTAAAAATATTTGAATTTCAGTGTTTTATGTCTATACATATCATGTTTTCAGAGCATTATTTTGTTTGTGTGCCTTTCTTCAATTTCCACTGTCGTTGAAGATTTTGGTGAGTTTTAGCAGATTCCTTCCTTTGTAATACAAGGCTGTCAAGGGTTTATGTTCTTTATAATCTGATTGTGCAGGAGAATTCAACAACTGCCATCGTGGGTGATACACCTTTCAAAGGGCCAGTGAGGACATCAGATCATCCGATGTTCTGGAACAGCATATATCCTAATTTCTTTCCTAACGAGGTATTTCTTGCTACCTTCCTCCTAGTGACCAGATATTAATTAAGTTTACATAGTGACCTTCTACAGTTAGCTGAGATTGCTCATTAGCATGTAATTGAACGTGACATGCTTCATGATGTTTATCTCAAGGCTTTGTCACAAGTGAAAACAGCGGAATATTGTACTTTGTTGGAGTAGAATTAGTTGATGTTGTTTCTTATATATAGGCGCAGTCAACTGAAAAATACACTAATCTTGTACCACATTTACTTTTTCCCCTCTTGGATCCATTATGCTAAGACTCTATTATTTCAGCAGGAAAGATCGACAGATAAGAGAATTGAATTAGGTTCTTCACAGGGACACACCAACTGGGCGTGGCAAATGCACGGTCAGGTCATGGCTACCCCAATGACAATGTTCTCTACTGCAGCATCATCAGGATTCTCATTTTCGGCTACTCCACCCTCTGCTGCCATTCTTCCATCAAAACCTCTCAACCCAGCAATCCATAACCTCTTTTTAACTCCATCGGCTACCATGACCACCACCAGTGCTTCTCAGTTCTATTATCCGGTGAAGCCACCACAGGCTCCACCGTAATCATTGTTTCTGCACTGGAGGTAGATATAAAAGAAAAAAATAACAGCCACGGCAGACAAATTTCATCACAATTCAAGATATTGATTTGATTTTGATATATATATATATATACAAATGCAGTACATTCTTACTCTTTGAAGAAACCGTTTCTATATACTATATTGGATGTGCCGGATATGCTAATCTCATTAACAAGTGTTTATTGAGAATTATGCCATGATTGACTTCTTTATCATGTGATTTTCTTCTTGGAATGGGACTTAATGCAGTACAGGTGTTTGCTTCCTATTCAATCCCCAAACCTCCCATGTCCTCTGCCATGTTTTGGCACCATGTTAGTGTAACATTTTTACAGTTCAGCTAGAGTCAAAGCTTTGAACTTTGAAGGGTCCCATAGAATGGATTATTGTACAATACCTCGTAACACTAGCAAAAATATGCTCCACTAGCCACTGTCGAAGAAAAGTGTGAAGTTTTTGTACGGGTACATCTAAAACGCATGAGACATTTTCAAGTGGTAAAGGGTAGTGTACGTATAAAAATGCTTTTCACAAGTGGGATAGGAACCAAAATGTGGAAGTTGTTTACCAGTGTTTTCTATTCCCTTTCTTCGACACAGATTGGTATGGTGCTGCCTCTTCCAAACCTGGAGGACCAGTCTTATAGATTCAAGGCACTTGTCCTCTAAACCTTAAAATAGTGCTAAAAAAATAAATCTTCCAGGAAGGTAATTGCCACTATGGGGAAAGTTGGATGTGGGTCGAAAGAGACATTGAAAATGAAATATTTTTCATCTTTAGCTACAGCTTGAATGTGACGTGGACCATATACTTGAAAGGCATAAAACATTATGGGAATCAACTAAGCAAGCATATTTGTATAACATTCTACTTTTATCAAACTTGTAACATCACTGAAAAGCTCATTGCAAGAGAACCTAGTTTCGGTATAAGCACTAAGAGGATGAGGCCAAGGCAATAGGTCAACAATGTTAGTGCTCTGTATTATAATACAGAAGGGTGAAAGTCCTCAACAACTTTGCTTCAGATATAGCCTCAGTTGCTGCAGCAATCAACAAGGTAAAAAGCTCAGTGACAAAAAACTTTTTCTAAAAATGCAAAAAGGGCATTTCACTATTTCAGCACAATTCCACTAGAATGAACTGTGCAGACACATGAGCTTCATTTGTTGTCACTATTCATGGGTTAAATATTTTATGATGAAACTCTCTTTTCTCTTCGAGGCCTTGGTTAGGATGTAATCGAGCCGAGCCGAATCCAATTTTAACTAACTCGGACTTGGTTCGTTTATAATTGAGGTGAGTTCGTTTTGTTACTTAGTATTCAAAAACTATTCGCGAGTTTAAATGAATCTAAAAAAATTTTAAAAAATGTAAATTATAAATTAAAATTATCCAATTAAAAATAAATTATACTATATTTAATAAAAATTATAAATTTATTCTAATAATATATTTTCTAAAAAATTTTTATAATAAGAATTTACTAAAATCAAATTAATAAACAATAAAACTACAAGCTGGCTCTCGAGTTTTTATTCGAATTTGTTCGTAAGTTTTACAAGCCGAACTTTATATAATTTGAGTTCGACTCGTTTATTAAACAAACTTCAATATATGAATTTGAACGAAATTTTATCGAGTCAAACATCAAACTGCTTGCAAGTAACTCGACTCATTTACAACTGTAGCCTTGACCTATTATAGCCATTATGATGATTAGGGACCGAATTTTTGCTTCCCCTTCCTAATTACCAGTCTCCTTTTAAGAATAAATTACTTAATTCTCATTGGCTTATCCCTTGACGATTATTAGAATATATTGACTACATAAACTACATAATAAGTATGTTTCCTCAAAAAAAAACTACATAATAAGTATGAGTTTGGTGTGAAATAAATTCGATGTTAAAAGAAATTAATCTCATATTCTATAATTATTAATTCTTTAACATTAAAGAGGCATTATATATCCACGTTGATGGGTATTCATATATTGATTTTTTTAGCTAGCATACAAATATTGAGTGAATGATATATTAACATTAGCTACAATTTTTTTTTTCTCCAACGAATTACTAAATCTCAAAGTAAGAACTTCAAAGATTAATCATTGAAAGACTTCCCCAAAAAATAATATTCTTTGTTAAAGAGTTATATTTTAATCAAATCAAACTTTAGTTGTAAAAAAAAAAAAATTGAGTGTTATAACAAATTGAGAATGGAATGAAACAGTATTTTCATATAATTATATACCATAAAAAGAAGAATATATGTCAAATACCCTTCACTCTTTCTTCTTTTTTGCTTTCCTTTTTCTTGCCCTTTTTATCTTGTCACAATCCCTAGTAATAGTAATACAAGTCACCCATCTAATCTAAGTTTCCTTTGCCTAGTCCTAAAACATGGCCCCTCCTCCTCACCACAAATCATATTACAACGCCTATAGTTTGCATTTTTTTTCTCTTTTGTTACTCATCATTGAATGGGACTTAATGACAGCACCTTAACTCTAAATCTAATTAGTGTTTTTGGACCACATGGTGTGGGTCCAAAATTCAGTTGGATTTTTCTCACTCCATCTTCATTACTGTACTACCCCACCTAATATTTTTGGTGTAGTTGCCTCAGGAAACTTTGCTATCTCACATATGGCTTTAGAACTTTAATGGGGTTTTTTTTTTTTTTTTCTTAGTTTTTAAAATATTAAATAAGTGGTACTAAATGAGACACCCCAAATGGTCAGGAAGATTTTGGGTTTTTGTGAAATGATAGTTTTATATGTAACTTTGTCTTTGTTGTTGAATTTATTATTATATGAACTAACATTTTAATGGTGTGAGGTCCCCCTCTTTAAAAAAAATAAAAAGCACACTTCCTTCAACCAACCTAAATGCTTCTTTGCTTGGCTGTGGGTAGAGGTTTTGCTGGCATTGACCTCTTTTAAGGAGACCAAAAGCCATCAATATATATGGTATAAAGTGACATGCAATATTACTACTGTTATGGAATAGGATCAGATCCCACCTATCATTCTGCTCTATGCATTAAAGAGGAGAAAGGTGTTGTGAATACATATGTATGTTTCTTACTCATGATTTTTTTTTTTTTTTTTTTTTTTTTTTTAGGGATACACACTTACTCATGAAAGTGGGAGAGTGATGTAATTAGATGTATACAGCAGTACTATGTTACAGAAAGATAAAATTGTAAGTAGAATGCATTGAATATGTCTACCTAAATAACATGTGTTAAATCTATTTCCATTATGCAATAAATTTATTTATTTTTTTTTTAAACGGGTCGAAATTGTTTAATTCTCTAATGCAAGGGAGAAAGTAAGGAGAGAGCGGAGTTCGAACTCTACTCACTACATTTAGATATTTGCACATTTTATCATTTAAACTATGATCAATTAAATATTAGAAATTGAAATGGACCGGTTTCATTTTAATTCCTTTTGTCATTTTTGTCTAAAAAAATAATATTTTGTGTATTTGTTACATCATCATTTGCGAATACTGAAATTTGTAAAATATTGTACCAAATGTATAGTCTAGAAATGGGGCTTAAATTTTTGTCATGTTCCTATAAGGGACCACATAAGACAAAGTAATTATTATAGCAATGTAAACAGTGAAAAAAATAAGAAAAAAATAGTTAAGAGATTTTATGCCTTTACATATATATATATATATATTTTGTAACATATGCCTTTACGTATTTATATTTTATTAAATAATTTTATTATTTAATTAATTTTTAAAGCAGTAATATCATTCCATAATTAATAATTAATTCATTGTTTGCTAATTAAAAAATTTGATATATAACAAATTATTTATAATTATTAGTTATTAGAAAAGAAAATTTTTATTAATAAATGTAAAGTTTGATTTGTTGTATTAAATAATTACTTTTAATTTATTTTGTAGGGTTACCATTAGCCCGGTGGAGGCCCAAGCCCAATCGACATCCAGGCGTCGTGGCCATTTGGGCTTGGTCCAAACAATAGTTTTTGAATAAATTACTAATTTAATAATTTATTTGTGTTTCTTAAAAATTGATTTTTTTATTTTATAATTTAAATTTACTGGTGAACTATTTTTACTGCGTTGGTTTTATAAGTATTTTATAATTCAACTTCTTTGTTTTATGATTTTGTTCATGCTTTTCGTGAATTACTTGGGTTTTTCTTTTTTTTTTCTAAATTTTTTTATTCAGTTGTGTATTTGGATTTATATTTTCCAGTGGCCTACTATGTCTAAAGAGGTAGTATCACAATGATGAATCTATTTGAAAAATGGTGAATCTGAACTTGTTTTCAAAGGAAGATGAAATTCTAAATGATCAGTTTGCCTGGCTCCTCAATTGTACTCTCAGTGTGTGTTAGCGCCCTCAGAGAACAATAGCATAGAGACGAAGTGAGAGTTGTGACGTTTAGCAAGCTATTTATCATACGTTTCGACGGTTGGTGCACGTGTTAAATTCTTTTAATAAGAAGAAAGTGGGGAACACCTATTTATACAGAGTCGCAACCTCAGACACAGCTGATTGCAGAGATATGTGCCAATGTTGCAACATTAATCTATGTAGGCATTTTAGTCCCTGATAATTAAGCAATCATACAACCAAGCCCACTCCCGAACAGGAACCACCAGCGACATGAAAGCGAAACACCCACCCACCCACCCACCACAATTTAGCATACAAATTCATTTGCGGACTCAAATCCAAGCCTCTTCCAGCATTTATAACTGGTTCTCAAAATGCTAAAATAGATTTTAGAGTTACTAGCCAATTTCTCTTGTTCACTCTGTACCAGCTAATAATAGTGAAAGCAAGTTCCGGAGAAATGCAGTGGCACTATGTGCCCCATGAGAAAAGATATTAACTGCAGCATCTTAAAGAAACATTGCACATGATCAGAAAGCGCAAGCCAATCTCCAACCAGTAGAACTACTGTCAACAAGACACTCGATTGTTTTTCTCTCGTTGTTGCAAGAACAAACCTAAGCTAAATCAGTTTAAGGCACAATGCCTAGACAAGGATGACGAAAGGAAAAGAGCACTGTAACCGAGTCCTCAAAACTACTGAAGCCACTTCCTAAAGAACGCGTAAACTACTAACACATAAAAGCACCACTGCAAACTTATGTCAATTTCCCAAACTAGAACTTTGTTCATATGAATTATAGAGGCAGTAGGCAGAGTATAAAACTCACCAAAACACAAATGATGACAAAATGAAAAGAGAGGAGGTTTCAAACTTCATCTATTTAGTTGTGAGAGTAGCAACCAAAATTTACTCTTTCCTATAATAGTAGGGACCAAAACACTCGCATATCCACCTGGAGGAACAATCAACCTACCGGTTTGACAATATACAGCTTAACACAAAACAATCATCAGATCACATGTAGATCCTTCACCTGCAAAAAAACATAAATAGAATGAGCACACTAGCAAATGAAATGATCCAGGTATCACAGACAAGCAGATGTTTCAAGATTATCGTCTAACTGGTGTTTTATGAACAATTACAACTGAAACAAAGCTCAGTACTATTTGACAAACAACACTATCAAAATACTAAACCTTGTAATCAAATAATGCTGCATCAAAACTTCCACATCTTAATTTAAAAGGAATCACGGTATTTCAAGAAGAACCTCAAGAGTGATGCCTTACAAAGAACTATAAAAGAGAGAAATTTTCTTTTATTATGAGTGCTCAAAACAAAATTCAGTGACATAAATTTTGGTGATCACCCATGAAGTTGCATCAAAATTTTCATTTAATATAATGACTAAAATTTGAAAAATTACGAAAAACACAGTATAATGTATCACCTGCCGCCTTCGAGACCCCGATTTTCGGGAGCTTATCCTTCATCAGGCTGCCCAAAGAGACCAGTCAAGAGTCAGTCCAACCATTCAGTACAAGGCCACATAACTGCAAACAGATCATCTATGCTTCTCCTTTAACCATAGCTAGCCACGTAAAAATAGTCATGCCCGCAAGGTTCACATCTCAAATGTTCTGTTGTACAAGTCTCCTGAATTTGGCATCCGAAACTTTGACTCCTCATACCCAGCACTATAGAACTTATTCAATCCCAGTCTCTCATTTCGGATAAATTCTGCAACACCTAAACCGTTTCCACCCTGAAGCTCATTCCAGCCATCCCAGTGCCCATTTGACATAAGCCCATTCCTAGTATGCTGAAAGGACATTGGCATGAAGGGAGATAGATTGCTTATTTGTGACTGGTCCACAAGCCTCGAAGAAATGCCATAAGAATCAGTAAGAGAAGAAAAGCTATCCCCGATGTCATTGTATCTCAAGTTCTGGTGCGGTGAGAGAGATCTTTGCATCAACAGCTGAAGTCTTGGGTCATTCTCAAAGGCACTCAACTGTTGGGGAAAAGTTGATCTCACGTCCAAACCCTGATTGTTATGCCCACCCTGAAGTCTCCCTTTACCAACTGCCAAAATCGCTGGATCCATGAATTCAATATCCCCACTGCTACTAATATTTCCAGTTGGGGCTGCTTGATATGGATTTCTCAGCATTGAAGAAGAGTCAAGCAAATGACTCCCTAAATAGAAGGGAAAAGAGGAAATGAACATAATGCAGAAACAAAAATCATACTAAACGATCTTATATTGTAAATATGAAACTTACCAGACATTGTATCAAAAATCTGGTCCATCCTCTCATGAGAGGAGAAGCCAGGGGGTGGAGCTCGATTAGGCACAGAGAAGCCAGGCGGTGCAGAGATTTGAGCTCTTGAAACTGCTAAACAACAAACATCAACTTCAGTCTACCCAGCATAAAAGACCAATTTGTTAAACACCAAATGAAGAACCAGTCTATGCCATGATGTGACAACAAGGTGGAAAAAACATACATTATACCGATAAAAACCGCAGTACGCTACCAAAGATGAATGAAAGAGAGGAGAGAGGGAGAAGAGGAAGGGGGGGAGGAAAGGGAAAAAAAAGGAAAAAAATTTCTTTCAGCAGATCAGGATAAGATGCAAAGCATATGAGCAACAGAGCTTGGATCCTGATGTTCTACATGTAGACGTAAGATAAAGCCTGCCTAAATGCAAGGGATGCTGCTGTATCTGCAAGTGGATATAACAACAGATCCAAAGGATGCAACCAGTCACTAACCACTTTATATTTGCCCTTAATCAAATTCCCTACACAAAATAATTCTTTTAAACCTATGCATCAGGAACATCCAACCCTTCCAGTGGATCACAAGTTGGCATAAAGTGGGGAGGGGGAGGGGGAGGGGTGAACAAAAGGAAAAAAATTATTTCAGCAGATCAGGATAAGATGCAAAGCATATGAGCAACTGAGCTTGGATCCTGATGTTCTACATGTAGACATAAGATAAAGCCTGCCTAAATGCAAGGGATGCTGCTGTGGATATAATAACTGATCCAAAGGATGCAACCAGTCACTAACTACTTTATATTTGCCCTTAATCAAATTTCCTACACAAAATAATTCTTTTAAACCTATGCATCAGGAACATCCAACCCTTCCAATGGATCACAAGTTGGCATAACATACTTAAGAAACCAACAACCACACCACTTACAATAGAAGAACATTTCCCATCTAATGATGTGACTTAATGAGAAGCCATGTTTACAGGCACAGCAGTCATAAGTTTACTATGAGAGAACCTATTATTATCATAGGCACAGTGAGCATAAGTATACTCTCTATACAAAATTGAACAATATCCAGTTTAACTTCTCAAAAAGCACATCTAAAACATGATGGGCAGGCTTATACTAAGAAGATCAAAAATAAATACTGCTATTGTTAGACTCCAAAAGTGCATTGCAATCAACAATTACAAAAGATGAGAAGGGTTAACATAGCACAACCTTAGAGTAATACTGATGAAGTAAATAATGCAGCAAGTCCATGTAAAATGCACAAGACAGAACTAATGCAACTTCATAAAGGATAAAACAAAAACATAAAAACATAACAAGTTCCAGCTAAAATAAAAATGATACAAATGCCCATTACCATCAAAACTTATTGTTATACCAACGTCCCAGTTCAACCTTTTATTAGCTAAAAATGAATATGAGAACGGCCTTGTGCCCATTACTACTCTCTGGTCACAAGCAAGTACCCATATGGATATAAAAATTCAAGTTACTAATTGTCATTCCTCTCATTTCAAGTTATCAAATGCTTTTCTCAATTCAAGTTACCAGATACCCTGGTCTGAAACTTTCATTCCTCTAGTTTCAAGTTGCTAAATGCAATAAATAATTAAATGAATTTTTTAATCATTTCTAGCAACCAACGAACTTAAAAACAAGAATGCAACTTGAAACTTGAAACAGAAAAAATACTCACCAGAAGGCTTACTAGAAGAGAAAACTGAAGGACCATTGACAAAAGCTCCGGGTTCATCAAAATTAATGGAAGAGAAACTGTTGCCAATTTCAAACTTATCTAAATATGAAAGTCTGTTTTCAGAATTCTCCTGACTAAATGAAGGGTTCTTTTGCAACTGTCCAAAAACACCGAAAGGTGGATCAGCATCAAACCCTTGACTTCTCGATTCCTCCTGTCTTGCAAAAGAGAACCTTGACTGATGGTTATTTTGACCTTTCCAGGAGGTTGACATTTTCATAGAACTCGGCTGTTTATCAGCTTCACCCAGCAATTTTGCTAAATGTTGAGGGGACGTTAATGACTCATCCCATGAATCAAGATCTAGTGATAATATATTTGAAATTATGCTGTTCTCGCCAACATCTAAGGCAGTAACATCACCCTGTAACCTTCCCAGGTGCTTCCTTTCCCCTTCATTTGGAAGACAGGAGTAATTCTCCATTTTTCTGTTCAAACCAGAAGAACTGCTTACCAATTTGTCAGGGTATCCATTTGGTATTGCAGTATGACTAGATGCATTCAGCACTCTGTCAGCAACTCTATCTATAAAGAGGGGATCAGCATCTACACTAACAGCACCAAAAGGCTCATTATGTTGCAGGGAATGAGACCTAGAAAGATTTGAAACGTGCAATGAGTTGGCAGAGTTGGGCAGATATGTGGTATGAACCGGAAATTCTGGATCCTTGTGTCTCTGATTATCAAATGATAGTATATCTTCCTCTACTTCAGAAACAGCATCTCTAGTTGGTTGCACTTGTGGATCTGTTCTCCAGTCGGATTGATCTCTAGAACCAGAATTTTTCTCACTTGCCATTGATGGTAAAGGTTCCCTATATTTATCAGCATATGCTTGCTGTAACCCTGGACTCACAGACAATTTTACCGCACTGCATTCCGTAAGTGAACTGCTAATTCTAGTTACAGCAGAAAATTCACTTCTACCATTATTCTCAACCTTTGTTTGTGCCACATCCATTGAAGCAATCCCCTCCTTTTCACTAGATGACTCTGTATGAACAAAAGAGTCTGTACCATTTGACACCAAAGAAGAGCCCCAGTCATCATGCTCAGATGTTGGACTGGACGATTGATTACTCAAAGTTACAGTAGCAGGATCATCATTTACAGCTGATTTCTCAAGTATATTAGCTCGAGAATCTACACCAGCATTCTGTTTAACAGGTTTCAAGGAATCTGGTTTGACCTTACCATTAATAGTTTGGCCATCCTCATTCCAACTTGTCCTTTTTCCCACATCATTATGTAATGTAGAAGCCTGAGATGAGCTTGTAACTGCTGATGAGAATGCTATTGTACCATTAATTGTGTCTGATTTAAGTTTAGTAGGTCCATTTGAAGACGTTGAACTAGCAGATTGTGGCTGATTAGTAGCTCGTGTTCCCCTGGTAGAAAACTGGGTGAGGGATGCTATAAAGAATAAGGGAAAAAAACAGTGCAAGTAGTTTGGCATACCATGAGGCTGCTGCAGGAAGGGCAATAGATCTACCCAAGCTTCCATTTGGAGGTGAGCTTTTGGATGTACTCGTTGAATTCTGCAAGAAAATTATAACCAAATCAAAACTAGGAAAGGTACACATCTCATTGTTGTCCTAAATGCACACATCATTTCAAAGTTTGATTTTTTCCTTCACAACATGCTTGTGCAAAATCGGTTGCAATAATTCTTGAACAGTAAGCATTACATTTGATGTGACTTTTACTATGGGTTTTGGTGCAGAAACAGAACCATTGCAGCAATAATCATCTACAGGGGGGGGCAGCATACTCCCTGCACGCCGCAGCATATTATTTGTTGCACCGGTAATTTGTTGCACTCTACTCCTTCAAAAAAATAATGATTGAATTAATTATCCAATTAATAGAACAAAAAGATTCCACATAATACAATACCAAACATCATCACTGAAATAAACAACAAAAACAATATAGAAATTTAAAAGAGCTGAACAGCTGACCATATGAAACTGATGAAAGAACACGAGAGAAACATTATGATCAAGATTTCATTCCATTAACATTAATTTCTAAAATCCCAAACAGAGAAAAATAAGCATAATCTCTCTACCGTTGAGCAAATGATCAATTTGACAGAAATGATCCAGTCTCAAAATGTAAAGACTCTACATCCCAGATTGGATGGGCAAGTTTCTATGCACAACAGATTGACAACTAGTGAATCTAAGAAAAACAATTATCCAAAAAGGATTATATCCTTCAAGGAACCTTTCATAAAAGAGAAAAAAAAAAGAAAAAATCTGTTTTAAAAATCCAAAAAATTATCCATCAAGACCCTTCCCAAATTCCGTTTTATAACTTCACAAGCTACGTCAAAATTTACAAGACAAAAGGATATGCATTTCTGCAAACTTACATGAAATCATTCAATGATATTATCAACTGGATGAAAATTTACCTGGTAAATGCTGAAACTATCTCGTCTTTTGTAAAGCTATCTTCTTGGGAACCTATCTCGTGCAAGTATAGACAATCCGGATTGGTGCAGGGCTGGCATCAACAAAGGTTCATTCTCAATATTGATTTTTTATTCAAGTATCTATTAAGATGCAAATCACAAGTCCAATGGGAGAGAAGTTCTATTTATAGACCATACCACATTTCTTAGCCATGCATGACAATACTTTGTGGTCCCAAAGCATGCCCTGCAATCACCAAAATAATTAATATATATGGAACCCATTATGGATAAACAAAATTCCCAGATGTAATTATGAACATACTTTAAAGATCTACCATCCAAGACAAACCCATGTACAGATTGAATACAACGAATTGCTTCCTCCTCCTTCGAGTATGTTATATATCTACAAACAAAGAAATTCCAAAAAAAAAAAAAAACTATTTAAGAAATTTTTCAAATTGTTTCACCTGATTGGTAAAAATATCACAATAGGCAAAAAAAATACCAACTTTTCAAACTGTACAGCAAAACCTACGAACTTTTTCAACTGACAAAGAGGAGGGGGCGAGAGGGTACACTGTTGGAGAGAAGACATTTAAACTTACACACTACAAGTATTGTTTGGAAATTGTTGAATTACACCAGTTCCTGTTCGAGACATAGACACCTTTAGGACCTTCCCATATTGGCCAAAGTACTCTCTTCGCTGAAGAAGCTGCTCTCAATTTGCAAAAGACCCATTCAGAAAATAATTTACATATATATACAGAGAGAGAGGGGAGAGAGAAATGAAATGATTATCCAAGAAAAATGCAGAGTGAGTAGAATACATCTTCATCTGCCAGGTTAAGAGGTAGCCCAACTATATACACAAGGTTCCGTTGGATCACCCGTACACTGCCAAGCTGCTTCCTTCCTTCAGATGATTTTGTCTTAGCCTTCTGTGATTTCCTTCGCTCCATATGGATTTCAGCCACCATTCTTTGAGGCAAATTTAAAACAGTGAGAAAAGGAAAGAAAGATATCAAAAAAATGTTCTAAAATTAAAGAACTAGACATCAATCATGTGCTTAATACTGAACCAACCTCTCACAGTTTGCAGCCATCCCTACTATCTTCTCCTTGTCGTAAGAAACCCTACATGCAGGGCACCGCCCCTCTGTATCTTCTTTTGCTGCCATTTCCAATATCTGATGCCAACACCAAACACATATCTGCAATAAAGCATACAGAAATTAGAAACAATGCAATTACCACATTTAAATTAGCTGTGAGAAATGAAATGCTGATAATTAAAAATTACAGCATATGAAATCTAACAACGAAAACATACATGGTAGATGGCATGTATTTCTCCATCCATCCTCTCCAAATAGGCCAAAACAACATTTAAATATATGCAATAGAGATTGCACATAACAGGAAGGACATTGTCCAATATCTGGCCAATATGACACCAGGCACAATATACAAGTTGTAATAGACACATCCACATTATGACAGACAATGACTATCATACACTACACTACCCCTATCCATTAATAAGCTTCAGCTAAAAAAAAAATAGTGTCCACATACGTCATAACCACATTTACAAGGCTTCAATTGTTGGTCAGTCAAATCCATCTCTTCAGCGCAGAGTGGGCAGGTCCTTTCTCCTTCGTCACTCATGGTTGCCCTGCAAAAAAAAAATATTCAAAAAAATATAACTAAAGCAATATTTAAAAAAAAATTGCACTTGCAATCGTTCCTAAGAACTACTACAGCACAAATCTACAATCTTTCAAAAAAAATCACTCAACTGAAACAAATAGCACCTTTCAGTGGATTTTAAAATATTATAGGGATCAAACCAGGTAATTAAAAATCTATGAACCAAAATCAAACAGCAACTACATAAAACATATCTAATTTGTTTGACGTACAAGTGCTACATTATCACAAACAGCTAAAACATAAATTTTATTCACATCAATATAAAAAAAAAAAAACAATGCACCAATCTAAAAAAAAAATCCCTAATCCAATCAAACTAAAAATTTTTCAACACATAAATCTCTAATCAAACCCTAAAAAAACTCAATCAATTAACTCCCAAAAAAATTCCACCGAACAACAAAAAAATCATAGATGAATCAAAGATCTAACACAATCGAAATCACATAAAATCAACAAATCGAGAAAAAAGCAATTGCATGCGAACAAATCAATCAACAAAACAAACAACGATTTCAGATTAAAATCAATCAAATTAAAAAAAAAAAAAAATTAGGGATCCTGAGATTACTGCAGAGATCGAGGGGTACGATTGGAAATGAAAAAAGAAAAAACATAAGATTAGGGCTTACAGTTTGGAGATCGAGAGATAGAGAAACAGAGATTTGAGGTTAATAGAGAAGCAGAAACCAAACAAACCAAAAACAAATCGAAACGCAACGAAACGCGAAACGCGAAGAGAAGAATTAAAGCACAAAGCGATGCTTTTTAAAGGACAGAGAGAGAAGAGTTCTGTTCCTTGTGCGATGTTTGGATGGTTTTTTTGGCTGCTGGCTTCTTCTTTTTTTTTTTTTTTTTTTTCTTTATCTCTGCGTCGCTGTCTTCTTTGTGATTTAAATATTATTTTATCTTATTTAATTACCCTTTGATTTCTATTTATTTACCGATATTACCCTTCCATCCTCCGAGTTTGAGGAAACTTCTTTTGTTTTATGGATTCTTTCCGGTTTAGAATTCTTATGTGCATGGTTTTATCATCTGCCGCGTGGCTTTTTTCATGATCTGACGGTTGATGATTTTTCGTTTTCTAATCTAAACTTATTTATCAGTGGGGTCAAGTTAGTTCTAAGTGCTAAGATTTTATGACTTTTTGAATCGGAAGGTCAGTATTAGTTTTTATATTCGGTTTTATTTTCGTTCACATAAATATTTGTTCTTTTTTCGGTCAAAAAAAATATATATATATATTTGTTCTTTTTTTTATAGATTAGTTGTTTCATACACATCTCATCTACAAATTCCAATATTTTTTTTTTTGATAAATAAAAATTACGTGATTTGAATTTGAAACAATACTCAGAAAATAATCTGCAGTGAAAAAAAATGATCCCTAAATAAAATAAACTAGTTATGAATTTGCCAATGTGTACACTACAAATTAATATACATTTTATATAATTACTTTAAAATACAAAATATATATTAATTAACATATTTTGTTTTTTTTTTGGATCATTTTTTTTTCACTGTAGATTTTTTTTGGTTCAAAAAAAAGAAAATAATCTACAGTGAAAAAAATGATCCCTAAATAAAATAAACTAGTTATGAATTTGCCAATGTGTACACTACAAATTAATATATATTTTATATAATTACTTTAAAATGCAAAATATATATTAATTAATGTATTTTGTTTTTTTGTTTTTTTGTTTTTTTTGGATTTATCGCCTTCTTATGTAAAAAAATTAAAATGAAGTAATTAAAAATATATTAATTCAATAATTTTAATAAAATAAAAATTGCAAATTAATTAAATAATTTTCAACATATAAAAACTCATCTCCTTAGAGTTCATTATGAGAGATTTGTAACATGTCTAATTAGCAATTAGCTGGCTTGTAATATAAGTATATCGGAGAATTTTATATTTAGTAAGATTTAAATTTCAATGTCAATGATGTTTAGTGTAGTGGCAAAACTTTGATCAGATCATTCGAAGATTTGGATTCAAATCCTTTACTCCTAACTTCTAATAATAAAAAAAAAATTAGGATTTAATTATAAAAATAACATTTTTCCTTAAAAAAGTAAATGAATTATTTTTTTTCTTTAAATTAAATAGGTCAAATTTAGTGGCATAGCTATACTAGTGGGAGCATATAGAAAATTCAGCTCTTTCCATGATAAAGATTATCAATTAGCATTTAGACTTGTTTAATTATGTTTAACTTTAAAGTCAAACCATAATATATCCATTTTTTATTGTAATTGTAAAACTCACAATTCAAACATAAATAATATATTATTCATTAAATTAAGAGTGTAACTAACTTAATTTTATTAAAAGGAAAATACATTAACTTAATTATTTTAATTCATATCATAATGTTAGAAAATGCTGCCTCAAGTTTTTTTTTTAGCATTACATAAATTGAAATGTTGCCTCAAGAAAAATAATAATTTATTTTCGAAAACTCATGATTTTCAAATGAATTCATTCACAATTGACACTTGATCATAATGCATTTGCAAATCTTTTTTAATGAATGCATTTGGAATTTATGTTTTCGTTTTGTAATGCAGCTTCAAATATGGTATTTTAAAAGAGTTTTTACCTTCAATATTTAGGCTATGTTTGGATGTTCAATTGAAAAGTAAGACATCAAAAAATTTGAGAAGTAAAATATTAAATGAGCAAAAAAAATCCAATGATTAAAAATTCTTATTTTATTTGGATTGAGGAAATAAATATCATTTTTATTTAAAATGTTAAAATATGAAAAAATAGTATGAATATAGTACAATTTATTATTTCACCCTTATTGACATGTGAAAAC
>CATIWK010514706.1:0-10218 GCA_949634005.1 Mallotus japonicus
TATATATATATATATATATATATATATATATATATATATACCCACTCCCCTTATAAATAGATGCATTTTCACTTAAAGTGCCTTATATATTTAGCTTATACACATATGCGTATCCATATTCTATTTTAACCGCAACCACACCTATCTCAGCTTGAATGGCCTTTATCTCTTCAATTACTACTACTATCTCCCATTTGACATGATCTAAGTCATTGTCTACAGCCTTAACAATTTCATGAGCATTTGTCTCGATGATGACATTCTCTAAATTGCATCATTTTACAAATCTGAATGCCTCCCTAACAGCTAGAGCTTCTGCAACTGCTGCTAAACTACTCTTCATCTTTTTAGCTTCTGCTTTGATGATTTCTCCTTTGAAATTTCTACAGATAAAAGCTACTTATGAAACCATTGTTTTTGAGTTAAAGGTTGTGTCACAATTAATCTTGAGTTAGTCCCTATAAGGAAATTTCCACCTATTACTTTATTGTCATTTGATCTTTGATGTTGCTGTTGTTCCTTGTTGAAATCCATCCACTCATTCAATTACTTATTAATTTTTTTTACCACCACCATGGGGTCATATGAGGAATTTCTGAAAAGTTCATCATTCCTTGCCTTCTAGATTTACTAGCAAGTGAAAGTGGTTAATTTTAAGAACCAATATTGATTTCAGGACTGCAGAAGTTTGGTAACTTTTAACCACCAAGATGTGAAAGATTTAAACCCTGTTTTTGTTGGTTTGTATGTGAGCGAGGTTCCAAACCAAACTAGTTTAGCTTTTGGGCATAGAAATAAGGAATGTTCAAGAGTTTCTTTTGTGACATGACAGATTTGGCAACTTGTATTTACTCTGCAACATCTTTTTGTTAAATTCACTTTGGTTGCCAGAGAATTCTTCACATATTGCCATATGAAAAATTTAATTTTCTGTAGTACTCTAAGAGTCATGTAGATTTCTTTAGAGAGTTAGTTAGACTCTATGATGTTACTGGTATGATGCCTTTTAAAAAGTTTCTCAATGGCAACATCAATGAGACAATTTAGATGGTACATCCAGAAAATTTTATGTCTAGAAACTCGAAGGATATGATTTGCAAACTTAAAAATCCATATGTGGGCTCAAGAAAACATCTCGATAATGGTATTTCAAGTTTCATTAAGTTATTATCTCATTTTTTTAGGTGAATTTGCTTGATTATTGCATATATCATAAGTTCTGTGCGAGCAAGTATATTTTTTCTAGTTTTATATGTCGATGACATTTTGCTTGCCAACAACGATATAGGTTTATTACACAAAACCAAGAGTTTTCCAGCTAAATATTTTGAGATAAAAGATCATGGTGACGCCTTTTTTATGTTAGGCATCCAAATGCATTGGGATCGCTCTTGTGGTATTCTTGAATTATCATAAAAAGGCTATATCAAAAAGGTACTTAAGATATATGGCATGCAAAATTGTAAACCAGGTAATACCTACATGGTTAAAGAAGACAAGTTTAGTCTTAAACAGTGCCCTAAGAATGATTTTGAGGAAAATAAATTCAAAAGATTCCTTATGCATCTGTAGGCGGAAGTATGATGTATGCTTAGATCTATACGCATTTGAATATTATGTACATCACTGGGATATTGGGCAAATATTTAAGTAATCCATGAGGAGGCCATTGGAAAACAGTCAAAAGTTGAGCTCATACAGTTATTTTTTACAATACATAATTATAAGGTTAGCCTAAATGGGAGATTGTTGGATCTGTAATCCAACATTGGGCTTATATGTAAATGCATATGTATTGCATACTATCATATAAGATGAGCCCAATTGAAAGTGATCATTTGGGTTTGAATAAATTGGGCTTTAATGTTTCTAAAGCGTGTGGGGCCTTTGACAATTTTTATACCATGAACCTACGTCCATATTGTAATATAAACCAGGGGTCATTACATGTGCGAGGTAAAAAAAAGCGCCTCTTTTTTTTCACATCAAACGTCTGCTTTTTTTTTCGCGTAGGTTCATTGGTCTTGATCTACATGTTCATAAGGATCTCAATAAACTAGTAAGCCTTCAATGAGCCTGCTATAGATTCATTGACTTTCACTTATATGTTCATTGAGCACTACCTACAGATTCATTAACCTTCATCTACAGATTCACTTTCAATCTCATTAACAAATTAAAAAGTATGAAACTCCAATCAATAACACATGAACCTCAATGTTACAACTAATGAACCTATATGCTTAAACTAATGTATATGAAGTGATGTGATAAATTTATGCATCAAACACATATACATTTACATGTGCACGTTTAAATGCCATCTCAATATACACAATGCATAAGTTCTTAACCATTGGAGTAGCATTAGCTTCTGTGTACAGTTTCCATAACTCCAGCAATGGTAGTCCAATGTCAGACTAGTGTTTCACTCTCTTGTTCACGTGACTCAAAATTTCAAGAACCTGATATTAAAAACAAAAATTACTGAAGCGGGAATCAAGAAGCTTGACATCACCATTTTCTCTAGGCGTTAACAAATTAAGACCAACAAAGCACAAACACAAACATCAAATATTCTTTATAAGCACTCCATCAAAAGTAGAGGAAAAACAATCCATGACGCAGAGTTTATCCAAGCAAAAAAAATGAACAAAAACAAGTTGGTACGAATGACCATTGATTGAGATGAGTTTGAGGATTTGACGAGTTAAGTGGCTAGTAGATGATCCAAGGAAAAAAGAAAAAAAAAAGGATGATGAAAGTGCAGAAAAAAAAAGAGAGAAAAAAAAGAAGAAGAAGAAGAAGGTGAAACGCAAACCAAAAAAGAAAAAAAAAAGACGTACAGAAGAAGGTAAAATGCCAAAAAAAAGAGAGGAAACACGTGTGATGGACGCTGGTCCATGTTGCAATATGGACAGGGGCCCATAATATAATTTTGTGGGCCTTTGATATATAGAGACTAATGAGTAATTTCTATTTTAATGATGAGCTAAAATAAAAATACCAAAAAATAATAGGAAAGTTATCTATATATAGATAGTTATGGTCCCTAGATCATACGTGTTGAGATATTTTATTCTTTCTAAATCCCATCATAATAAAAAAATTTAGAGAGAAAATCTGAAGACATTCTCTTAAAAAACATGATTTAGAAGGTCAACCACATGACTCTAAGGAATTAATTATGGATTCAGTTACGCTTCTACTATTATTACGTTATGTTTTCTATTGATTTGACATGAGAATTGGTTTTATGGTTTTAATTTAATTTGGAGATTTTTCCTACATTTTATGCTTGCAAAAAAATGTTTTTTACAAAAGAAAATAAATTTTTTTCATAATCTAAAATAAATGTAGTAAATAAAATTATTTTATTTTAAAATAAAATCACCATAAGAACCTAGTAAGTATTGCACTCTAGAATAAAAATTAATAAAACAAAAATTGAAGATAATAAATTAAAGTAATTGTATAGAGATTAAAAAGGATTAAAATATAATTTTTCAAAGATAAAAAAGACGTAAGTTGTTACTAAAAGCCATCAAACAGGTTTTGTAAATGCGAGACTGTAAGAGAACATATAGATATAAAAAGATAAAATGGTAATTTAAATTGGATGAACTGAAATTGTGTATGGAAATAAACAACGCGGCACCTATTGGTTTGCCAAAAAAATTCCATGGAGCGAGAGAAAATGGGAAGAATATGCTTGGTTTGCCTAACAGATATATCAAGGACTAAGAGGGTTGATTTTTACATCCTTTTCCATTTGCCCATAATACAGAAGCCAATTAAATGAGGGCAATATCGATCTTTTCTCCTTTTATTTTATTCCTCTAAGAATTTGAGCTTTGACAAAACCGCGTCAATTAAACTACTGTCATCATTATAAGTACGAGCTGCTTCTTTATTTTTTAGTAACCTAGTACGAGCTGCTTCTTTATTTTTAGTAAGCTATTTCCGTGCTACTCAACCATACGAGGCCAGCTTCAAGCTTGAAGTCTGCCTTAGAAATGGCCGAACAGAAATCACTCTTCTCTCCTCTTCTCTTTTGTCTGTTCATGGTGATTCTATGTTGCAACTGCGAGATGATTATGGGGAAAAAATCTGTACCAGTGAGAATAGGCGTTGTTCTTCAGTTGAACTCAACGGTGGGAAAAATGGGAAGAAGATGCTTGTCCACGGCATCCCATGATTTCTACTCAAACCATTCTGATTATAGCACAAAACTTGATCTTTTCTTTAGGGACTCCAAAGGTGATGTAGTTGATGCTGCTTCTGCAGGTATATATATTTTGGAATTAATTCATGGTTTAATAATGCTCATGATTGCCAATATTACATGTGGTTTGATTGGTATTTTCATTCAAGAAACTTAAAATTTTAGAGATCTCGATTTTGAGCCCCTGATCATCTAAGTCAACATTGATTTTTCTGTGAATTATTACTAAATATATTTCACATAACAAGCCACAAACTACATTTTTCACACTGGATTTTGCGTCTTTATTTTTTATTTTTTATTTTTTTTGGTCAGAAAGAAACAACTTCCATTAAAGCTGAGATAGAGAATACATGATATCATCCTGTAAGATTACTGAAAGTTGAAAAGGAATGTTATTCCAAATATCTCCTGGAGAGAGTAAGAAATCACTCTTGGTAAACCAATCCGCTACTTTGTTAGAGTCTCCGCAGATGTGTTTAAAAACTGCTTTGCCTTCTCCAAGATCTTTGTTGGTTTGTTGAATTTCCTCAATGATTGTTCTGATTTATTATTTGCCCTTAGTCAAAGCTAAGGGATATTCTGGTGCTAAATTTTGTTTTTTGTTTTTTCTTTACATTTTACTTTGGGATATTCCTATGGCCCGTAACCTGGGCTTCCATTTTCTATAACTTTTTATATTACAAAAACCATCCTTTATAAATTTTGAATCAATTATCAATTAAATTATGCTTTAAAAATTATTTTAATTTACTTTTCAATTTCATAAATTATATCAATCTTATTCAAGTTTATTTGAAGGAGCTAATTATATTTTTAAAAATTACTTTTATATCCTTATAAAATAAATTTAACACTTATTAAATTTTTTATCCTCTTTTTCGTATAAAAAAAATAAAATTTAAGAAAATATACATAAATTAAAATTAATTTCTAAATATTTTCTTAAATTTTTAATTTATCACTAAACATCCTTAAATTTTAACTATTTTAGAATTTAGTTCTTAACTTTCAACCACATTATTTAGAAATTTTTCTAATAGAGGTAAAACCAAAAAAGTATTAGAAAAAAAAAAGAGAAAATTTTGAGATACCAAAAATATTATGAAGAATATAAAAAAAATTATTTTCTAAAAAAATAAAAAATTAAAACATTAAAATGTTATTATTATTTACAGTGATAGTTGAAAGTGCTTACTTTATTTATTTTTATTTTTATTAGTCTATGTGAAAAATTGATTCACAATTCATCACTTTGTTTCTTATTATTTATAATTGATATATAAAAAGTTAAAATTTTTACATAAAAATTTAAAATTAATTTTTTGTTTTATTCTAAAATGTAAATTAAAACTTGAAAATATTTTACAAATTTCATTTTTATTAAAAAGAAGAAAAATTGAATAACTGTCAAATTTATTTTATAAAAATCTGAAAGTAATTTCTAAAAATATAATTAGATTCTTCAAATAAAATTGAACAGAATTGACACAATTTATAAAGTTAAAGGAGCAAATTGAACTGACATTTAAAGTATAATTTAATCGATAATAAGTTTAATGTTGAGGATAAAACATATCATTTTCTCTTTATATTATCTTCTAAAAGTATTATTTAGTTAATATTATTAGGTATATTTTATTTTTATTTTATTTGGTGGTTGTGAGTTGCTTTTCATTTTTTTTTCATTTATTATTTTTTTATAATTGCTTTTGAAATTCAATTTAAAAATAGTATAAATCATACTTCAATTTTACTTATTTTGGATGAATATTATTTTCTTATAAGATTGGTCATAATAACTATAGGCCAACTAGAACACTTATGTTTTATTTTTCTTTACTAAAATATCTTTTCATCTAGCCATGATAACGACTAAAAAAAAAGTATACCCCTATTGGTCTAAAAAAATTAATTTTTTTTATTTGTTGTGATTTTAGTTTACTTTTAAAATTTTAGTAAAAATATTCAAATTTGAAAAAATCGGTAGAAATTATAACTCAAAATTAATTTTGTCAAAATTGAACATATAGGTGCTGATGTGGCATCCTAGGTGGCATTATTGATATGTGGCTTACTGTCACATCAACTAAATATTTGCATAAGAAGACTATATGTTTTCAATCTGTAGCAATTTTGTTTCAAAATTTTAATTTTGACATAAATATCTTAATATTTCTAAATACATTACATTTTATTATTAAATATGTAATATTTAGTATTAATTATAATACTTAAACTATCAATTATTTTTGTAATTTAAAACAATTTAAAGATATACATTATATATTTAGTACTAAAATATATTAATCTAATTACTAAATTTTTAATCATTGAATTATTTCAAAATAAAATAATATTTACATAATTAATAATTAAAAATATTATTAAAATTAGAAACATATTAATACATGTGTTAAAAATTTTATTAGTATTATTTATTTATTAAATTTTAAACGCATTAATTTTAAATTTAATACATGTTTTAATTTTTTTAACTTTTTATTCATGTATGGACATATATTTAATTTTACTAATATTTATGATTATTGATCATGTTAAATTTTTTAAAAAATGTATCAATTACATTGATGTATTTTAGTATTAAATAAATAATCTACATTTAAAATTTTATATTTAAATAATAAATAATTTAAATATAAAATTATGTAAATATTTTATTAATTAGATTGAATATTCATTATTAATTATGTAAATATTATTTTATTTTGAAATAATTTAGTAATTAGATTAATATATATTTAGTGTTAAATGTATAATGTATACTTTTAAATTTATATAAATTATAAAAATAATTCATAATTTAAGTATTATAGTTAACTACTAAATATTACATATTTATTAATAAAATATAATGTATTTAGAAAAATTATGATATTTACACCAAAATTAAAAATTTGGGACAAAATTGTTACATATTGAAAATGTTTGGTCCTTTTTTTTAAAATATTTAGTTGTTGTGACAGTAGGCCAAACATTAATGATGCAACCTAAGACACCACATCAGCACCTCTATACTCAAATTTGACCAAAATTAGAGCTATTTATAATTTTATTAGTTTGTCGTATTATTTTATTTTTGTGTTCAACTTATATTGCTATAAAATTTTATAAAAACAGCTATATTTCTTTATGAATTTAGGTTTGAAATATTAATTCTTAATTTTTTAATAGTATTAATGTTTCAAGGTTTTATACATGGTAAAAAAAATTCAATGGTGAATTTAATTTTAAGTTTTCTATTAAATTTTTTAATAAATGGTATTATACAACATAAAAAAAAATTAATGGTGAATTTAATTTTGAGTTTCTATTAAAATTTTTTAATAAAATTGTAGAATATAATACTAAAAATATTACTTGTAGTGAAAAATTAATATAAAATAAAATAATTAAAAGAAACACTTTACCAATATTATTTAAGTTGATAAAAATATAATTTTTAATTGAAGGGTTCTAAAGTCATTAAATTTAATATACAGATTCAAATGGAGTGCATTTATAAGTGGAGGGAGTCTAAAAATCTCTACCCTTTTATAATGTTTAATGCACACAATTATACATTAAATAATGAATGAAATATAGTATTGTGTTTTATGTCCATTTATGTCCAATAACATACTTTTTTTCTTCTTTGATTGTCCTATATTGAGACGGATAATATAATACTATTCTTTTTTTTTTTAAATAATACACTATTCTAAATACACTTTATAGTAATACATTCTGTGTTCATAATACAATTAGTAAAATCATACCTTATCATAATGTCTAAAATAAAATGTATGATGTGTATTATTAAGTTAAAATATCTTAAACAAAGATTAAAAAAAAAATAACTTAAACAAAAAAGTCAATAAAGTATGAAATATTTTTAAAAAATGAGAGAGAGACAAAGTGAATTTTTACTGTTTAAATACGTGAATATAAGAATAAATTATTAATGTTTCTTCTTTCTAATACCTTGTTGTTTCAATAGGAGAGTATCTTTTTTTTTTTTTAATCAAATAGGAGAGTATCTTAGTCATTGTAATAGTCTATAAAAGTTAAATGGCCTCCTTTTAGGAAAAACCCATTAATAGGTCCTTGAACTTATGTGATTTGTTTCATTGAACCTCTATATATTTATTGTGTTTTAAAAGACCCTTAAACATTTATTTGATATAACATTGAACCCATTTTTAACCAAAAAAAAAAACGGAAAGTAGAATTGATGTTTAAGGGTTCGATGTTATATCAAATAAATGTTTAAGAATTTGATGTGTATCAAATAAATATTTAAGAGTCTTTCAAAACACAATAAATAAATATATAGAGCCTCAATGAAACAAACCATAAAAATTTAAGTGCCACATAACTGGTTTTTCCTATTTAAAACAATACAACTACTTAGTTTTGATAACCATCCCTTAGCCTATCCTAGTTCTCTATTCTTTTCATTTTAGCCAAACCCAAACTTAACCCCCTGAACTTATAATGAAAAACTCATTAGCTCTCGGAACTTAAGATCTGACCTTATAGACACCCCAATTTATAAAATTTGACCTTATAGACACATCAACTTGTAAAATTTATATCTTTTAAACACCTCCGTTTTTTTGCTCCACGCTCCTTAGCCAAAAAAATTTTCTTTACAATCCTTCTAATTTTTATAAATTGTCATTTTGATCCTCTCACTTTTTTTAACATTTTATTATTATTTTAAGCATAATAATTATTAATATTATTAATTTATTTACACTTATATATCCTGATTATATTGAAATTAGAATGTTTGGCCTATTTTTAATATTCAGATGTTTTGATTTAATTTTTTAATATTTAGATATTTTAATTTAATTTTTAATATTCGGATAATTTAATTTAAAAAGTTGTAAATAATATTTTTAATTTAATTCAGATATTTTAATTTAGTTTTTTAATATTCATATATTTTAATTTAATTTTTTAATATTCATATCAATAAAAATTAATTTTTTTGAATAAATAAAAATTATTTATTTATTTAAATTTTGAATGATTAATAAAATTAATTACCAAATTTAATTCAAAATCTACCAACTTAACTTAACAAAACTAATAAAAATAAAAATCATAAATTAAAAATACTAGAAATTAAAAAAACAAAAGCTAACCGTTTGCTTCACCATCACCATCAGCGTTCACCACCCTTTGCCACCATCATCAACATTTCTATACTGACAAAAACTAACAAAAACCAGGTGCATGATCACTTTGCCTTGTTCTTCTTCTTTTTACTAAACCATACAAGAGAAGAGGAAAAAGAAGATGAGGAGGGACGATGGCTGGGCGACGGCTGCTTGCTGGACGGAGAAGACGAGCGTCGTGCGAGGGAGAAGACGAGCTGTAGCACCAAGGAGTGGCGGTGGTTGATAGCGGCTTCACAACAGATGGTCGGCAATTGATTTGGGTTAGAAATGGTGATGAATCTTCTAGGTTAAAAGTGGGCAATTGAGTGGCATTTTGGTTCTTAAATTTAAGAATAAAACCCTAACTAATTATTCTTAAATTTTGATTAATTAAAAAAATTAACTTGTTGTTATTGCTTTTGTTGGTTGATGATTTTCATAGGATTGACGATTTATAAAACTCAAAATTTTGAAGTCATTACAGATTCGATTTGTGTTGGGGCATATATGGTGGTTTTGTTCTTGATTTTTGGGACTAGTGGTGGTGATGTTAGTTCTGGATTTGTGGTGATGTGGGTGTGGCGGTGACGGTGGATGGTGGTGCTGGATGTGTGGTGGTGGTGGTGTGGCGGGGATTGTGTAAACCCATACTTAGTTAGACACAAATCCAGTTTTTTTTCAGTAAAGAAATGTTGATGATGGTGACAAAGGGTGGTGAATGCTGTTGGTAAAGCAAATGGTTAGCTTTTGTTTTTTTTAATTTCTAGTATTTTTAATTTATGATTTTGATTTTTGTTAGTTTTGTTAAGTTAAGTTAAGTTG
>CATIWK010514900.1:0-21376 GCA_949634005.1 Mallotus japonicus
CACCAAATTTCATTAATAATAATAAATTTGCAAGAAATAGGTGAATGGTCATTTAAAAAATAAATAAATGAATATCAGTGAATGGCAACTGCTTCACATGTTCAGAATTAAGAATTTGAATAATTAATCCATAAAACACAAACTAACAAATAAACTAATATTTTGTGAATATGACTTAGGTCATGCCAAAAAAAAGACTTATTTTCTATTAGATGTTTGCTAGGAAGTTCAACTACAATACAGCAGAGCATAAAAATATACCACCCACCAAAATTCGAACAAGTCTAGCAGCTAAAAATCAATGCCAATGAGCTGATCTGGAACAAGTCCAGCAAGCAACGCCGATAAGCTGATGTAATGGTAAACATGAAGCAGACGTTTGGTTCATTTTAATAGTTTTTTTTTTCCTTCAAAATTCTCAAGAACTGCAGTGAGTGAATGCCACAACAGAGAACTGATAATTCAATTTGGGCAGTATTTGCAAGAACCCAATAAAAATTGCCTACGCCAGAGCTCTAATTAAAAAAAAAAAAAATTCCACTAGGCATACATATGGATTTTCAACATATAGGGTCAAGGAAAAACATTTACAAAAAAGCAATATAACCAGATCTTCATTCTGATTGTTAGAATGCACTTTTATATGAACTCCATAAATCCAGATCTTCATCATCTTCGTCATATTTTGGACTATGGATTCCCCCATCTCCTTCTTGATCTTCAGTAGTTACACCCTCGTCCCGCTCAGATTTTGCCATTTCCTCCTGCAAGTAAATTAATACATTTAATTGGCAAAACTTGAATATTTTTTCATTAATCAACTATAGCACTATAGCATTTGAACCCCATCTAGCTCTCTCTAGCATATCAGTCCCTTGTACATTACAAATCAGTCAACTTTATATGTTCCATTCCAGCACATGGTTGCATAAAATTGACGGAGAAAGTTGTGAGTGTAAAGAATTAATCACCAATTTCTCATTTACGCATTGTAATTGGACTTCCCCTGGACTCTAAACTATCTATTACTCGGATGTTTCACTTAAAGAGCACTAATATCAATGGTAGTACTCCTAATGTATCTCCATTTTTGCATACATACATATTCTGGAAATGACTAATAGCCAAGAGTATTATTGATTGATAATATAATTAAAATCACCTGGTCCTTTATTTTTATACATATACTAATAACTATAAGCTGATCACAAGTCCAATTTTCTATCTTACATATTTGGGAAGAAAGATGTGGAAATCGGTTGATTCAATTAAATGTTTCCAAATAAATCTCAATGCAGGAACAACATCAAATAATCAGAATGCCGGTCCATGAGAATTGAAGAGACTGCCAATGCAACCTCCAAAAAAAAATCCTTCTACTGGATTGGTCCATATAAAACCAAACAGAGCATTTGAAATTGTTAGTTCAATTTACTCCCCCAACCCCAAGTGATATAAAATGTAGAACTGTAGATAGATAGAAAGATACGCAAATATCATTTAGAAACATGACAGTACATGGCTCAACTCAACAGAACATAGGGTAAATAACATGCTTACATGGGGGGTTTCAGGATTCAACTCTGCCACCTCCTCATCTGTCACACCAATTGCGTCATCCTGGTTAGACTCTTGTTCTGCCTGAGCAGCAACTTGTTGCAGCTGCTCAATCACTTTTTCGAAATGAGAATGATCTGCAAGATAAGTTAACTTTAATATAGGTTTATTTTTCTAATAAAAATAACTTGTTTTCAAGCAGTACAGCAAAAGCCGCATAAATTAGTCCTACTTGTGCTTACTTCTTGTGCATATGCACCTTACAGGATTATACATTTGCATATGGTTTATAGCTAAATAGACTATAATTCTGCATGCCAAAAGAAGGAAAATCATACATTCATGGTGTCTGTCTTAACATCCTGCTATATCAATAAACATAGAAGCATTAGTTTGAGATGCCCTAGAAAATATGACATGGGATGCAACACCTACCAACAACCACCTTTGGCAATAATCCCAGAACTACCTCTCTGAGAGAAGCTCATCCTAGCATTCGACTATGCAGGAAAACATTGTTTAAAGATTTACCTATTCTACGAACCAAAATAAAACCAATCGTGTTAAATCTTTAAAACCACTGTAAATGCACGAGTCATGCATCCATGCTCAACTTTCATCATTAGTTAGGAGGGATCAAATGGGCAATAATGTTACCTTTAGCACGATTGCTCAGAGCTTCAGAAAGCCTTAACGGATGTTGCCGTTCTTCCTTCTTATATTTCAACTTAATCTGGTGACGTGTTCGTCCAGGAAAAAGTTGTTGTATCATTGATAGGTCAGTCCCAAATTGCTGAATTCCCTAAAGCACAAAATGATGCATAAATCAGTTAAAATTTTAGATAAGCCGTGAATGCAAAACAACCCAGTAAGGAACTGGATTACAGTATAAGGAGAGTCAAAGAGGCACAGTAAAGATCAAGAGCTCTTCAAAATTATAAAAAGTCCATTTTCCTTTAATCTATTGAGAGATAAATGGACAAAGCATTTTGAGATAATTGAACTGAGTTGATGAAGAGGTACATATTGTTTTAATGTGCTCTTTTCGACCATCTAAAATTCAAAGTCTCAGAAAAAACGGGAAAAATCTTCAAGTTTATATCTTCCATTCCACATTCTTTATTGAGTACTCCAATCTTAATTCACCGGAAAGTACTATTGCCTAATAAATATCTACATTTTGAGTACAATCAGTGAAACCCCCAGCCCGACCCACATAGAAGCTTTATCTTGAGGTGAGAGTATTATCACTGTAGAAGATGGAAGATCAGAATTTAGAAATAATGTCAAACCTTCTAAATCAATAGAATGAAAGAAAATTGAAGTCTCAATGAAAAGGTCACGAAGAAGAAAAGAACCACAAAAAGCCAGACATTCCCTCAACAGGAATATGATGCTATATCTGTAAACTTGGCAAGTTCTTAAAATTTTCTCATGACTCGAGGAACACCAAGAGCGCACGTGTGTCTCTGAGTGTGTAGATTATCTTCCATGAAACTTTCTCATCTATCTATGCATGAAGTCACACCTTTAGCAACTAAGACATCACAGCCCAGAACACTACTAAGTATTAACAACAATGCAACAGATTGCCTGGCCAACATAACATGAAGATGAGACATAATCTGACTGGAACTTCATAATACCAAAATCTGAAACAGATACATCTATTCACGTTCTTGTCAGAAAAGTATTTGAGGCACCATAGGTTGTGTAAAATACAATAATTACTGAATGCAGACTCAAAACCCCATGTACCTCATAAAACAACTCTGTATCTTGTTTTGACCATCTTGCAGTGGGCGTTTTGTCCATGAAGGAGTGGTGATTGAATAAGAAATTTGATTGATCATTAACATAACCTCCATCTTGCTCTGAAGCAACAAAGTCCTCTTCATTATTTGAAGCTTCTCCATTTAAAGTGTTCACATTACTGCATGCAACCAAAAGTAGAAGTCAATTGGAGACACATACCATCAGAATGACAGCAAATAAGGACTAATTATAGGCAACCGAGGGCTACTTTTTCTGCACAAGTAATAGAACAAAGGTCGGAACATCACCAGCAGCAATTGTTGATACATTGACAAAACTATGATATGAAATTCTGAATTCTTGAAGAACTCAGCAGTATTTCCAAATTTATAAATAAATGAATGAATAAATTTAGCAATGCCAAAATTTTTCTAGAAAAAATTAAAACTGTGATGCTATCCTTAGGAATTTATTAAAATCAAAATCCACTTCATTACAATGTTACTTCTGATGAAGACATTCCAAGCTTCAATCTTTTTTCTCCATATTCTTTCTTATACGTCTTAACATAATTCACTTTTCTCAAAGTTTTAAAAACAAAAATGAACCAGAGGATTGCTGCATTATGCTCCATTTTTTTTTTTTTTTTTTGAGTTCAGTAAAATTAACAACACTTCACCACTTGTGAGGCAGACTGTCATTTTATATTGTTTTCATTATATTTTCTTTATTTGAAATGTGTTTTCATCACTTTATTTAGCAATATCTTTGAATCTGAAATTAGTAATAGTTGAGATATGAAATCTAAATCTCAGCAGGTGCATATAACAAGTGAACCAAGAATTACAGACTAATATTACATAGCATGGTGTTTCTGCCTTGAGAAGAATAATACGATGTTAGCGAGTTTACAAACTGAAACCAACTGAATTAATTGTTCTCATATCAGAAAAATTCCAATTCATCAGATTTTCACATTTGAATAGAATTTTTGGGCCAACAACATAGCTTATATTTAGATAGACATAACACTTGCAGAACATGAATCTGAATTTGGATCTAAAACCTGATGGCCTTCCTCTGGACCAGAAAACTATCAGAAGCCATTGACAAATTATCAAGTAATAAAGGATATA
Source organism: Mallotus japonicus (assembly GCA_949634005.1). Taxonomy (NCBI): domain Eukaryota; kingdom Viridiplantae; phylum Streptophyta; class Magnoliopsida; order Malpighiales; family Euphorbiaceae; genus Mallotus; species Mallotus japonicus. The sequence goes on from CATIWK010514900.1 coordinate 4,449, forward strand.
CATATTACATCAGAAATAGCATTCCATGCACGCCAGCAGAGAAATTGTTCCATTTACACACCAAAAGGTACAGATGCATATATTTATTTGTAAGCAACACTGTCATAAATGTAAAATTCAAGTAGATATCCATGTTGTCATACATTTCTTACCTTTGATTGGTTGAAGCATTCTTTGATGCTTTTGCCTCTTTATTCTGTGAGAAAGAACAAATGAATGTCAAACAGGGAAAATTACAGCCAAGTAATCCATAAATATAAAATAGATATGTCCATTGAAAGATTGCTGATGAACCAAATCATGCTAACTTCAGCAAAACATCACAAATAACAGCTAGGAAATCGACCACATACTGCTAAACCCTCCTTGTACCCAGCAAGCAGAATAATATCTCTGACAGGAAGCTTCCGAAAATCAATTTCATCCTCAGGTATGCTAAGCAAATCCTTCACTAAAGAATGAGATTAGGCAACAGAAAACTAAAAAAATAATAAGCTTTCTAATAACAAAACATAAATGTTGAAATTACATCTGTTTTTCCGACGGGTAGAATGAGAAAACTTCTTGTGAGGTTCTTGAATTGACTGTTCCGACGAACCACAGTCTTTCTTACGACTTCTAGCTGTTTTGTTCCTGTCAGTTGTAGGTTTTTTCGGCTTTTCTAAAGCTCTTTTCTCACGAAATGTATTTTCCACTCTATCTTCATTATCATTATCTTCATCCATTGTATAATCATAATTATCATCTTCTTCTTCTGCTATAGAACTACTGGAAGCTTTAGAAGGAAAGCCATCATTGTCACAAATTTCATAATCTGGCTCATCAACAAGCTGTCGATTAGCAGTTCTATTTCTAAGGTGCCTTGATGATATGCCACTTCCACCCATCTCATCAGCTAAGGAAGATTCAGCAATCTTCTGAGAAGGATTTGCTACAGAAGATGACTTTCTTTTTCTACTATTTGAACTCTGAGAAAAACTGAAAAAAATTTAGGACAAGATGATAAATATATTCAGAAATAGTACTCATTAAAAGCAAAGCAATTTACTGAAATATCACTCATTCTGAAAAACTAACAATCATAATAAGCAAAGCAATTTACTCATTAAAAGCAATATTACCTCCTTTCCAGTCTCTCCAGGTAACTCTTCTTGGAGCAAAACATTAGGGTCACCGGAGCAGGAATCCTCAACAAAATTAAACTGTTCCTCATTTGTTGGTAGCTCGGATGAAGTGGGATCTGGGGAGATAAATTTACCTAAGCTCGTGGATGAACAGCCAAGAACATCATCTGAAGAGAAGGTAAGAATTGTTCCCTCATCAATGTACACAGATTTAGAAGGATCAAAATAAGCATTCTGCGAAGGCTCAACAGAAGCAGCTTCATCTGGTGGAAGAATGCTAACAGTGAAGTTCTCTTTTGCATTTTGCACCTTGAGTTTTGGCTGGAACTTTCTGGTGGAGCATCCTTGAAATCAACAAACAATTGGTACATGACCCAAAAAAAAAAAAAAAAAAGTACATAGAAGAATGTCTATAAGGCAGCTACTTTGAACATACCAGATCTAATGGCAGACTCAGAAAAATCATCAGGCCTTTTTAAATTAGAGAAAGCCACTGCTTCCTGAAAACCACATAATAATTAAATTAACTAGATTATTTTCAAAAATAATATAGAATTAACAGAAAATAGAGCTCCTTACCTCCAATTCCAGCCTCCTATCAATGGTCTGAATGGCATGTTCATCACAACTTATTGGATCTAAGATTGCCACATCGCATGCCCTATGTACTGAAGAATTAACAGAATTTTGAGCTGAAAATTTAGACTGTCCCTCTGTTTCCTTCTCATCCGAAGCGGTAACTGGAATCTCTAAAAGTGAGCAATAAGACTTCATCATCGTTATTCACATAATAAGATGAAGAAGACTCGAAACAGGTGGTTCAAGAGGTTATAGAAACTTCTCATAACTCACCAATGGTACTTGGAGACTGGATACCTGATTGGTGGACGTATTCCAAACTTGAAAATATATCAGCATTCTGAAAATAATAGGATATATGAAAATGCAGTGAAAAACTTAACAGAAAAATAAAAATAAAAGAGACAGTCTCCTTACCTCTCCCATTGATTTTCCCAACCCCGAATGTTGATCTCTCATAGCATCACCTAAATGCACTGTATCGGCAGCAAATAATTTTGAAGAATTCACTAGGCCAGAACTTTTGTCATCATTGGATACCAGAACTCCAGAATTTCTATAGCTATCATTTCTCGATGACCCTTTGCCTACCAAGACCTCCAAGGTAGTTAAGGATGAATCAACAGGATCTGTTTGTATGCCATCTCCAACATCAATATATTCAACAGGCTGTGGGTTATCTGAGACAGTGGAGCATAGACTAGCATGCTCTTCTATTTTAGTACTAGAAACAGAAAAAGGATCTGTCTCAGAAGTTTCCTTCCTAGGCCGAGCCTTCATTTGAGGTCTAAATTTGCCACCAGCCCTCGCTGCAACAGAAATTAGTATAAACTATTAACCTGGAAGCATAAAGGCTATTAAGATGATAAAAGGCTGAGAATTGTGGAAGAGTATTAATTACCATTGCTTATGGAAGGTGGTGGAATAATATCAGCAAAAGGGTCTAAATCAAGCCCCATCTCATTGACCTACAACCGACATTAACTTTCAGCTACACAATCATCTAAACGCAATATGCAATTAGCTATACAGAATCAAATTCATTGTTTTGGACTTCACCTCTGTCTGACCATCTCTAGAGCTCATATCCTCTTTGGATTCAAGTTCCTTGGATGAGAGGTTAACTAATTTCAAGGTGTTGTTATCAGCAGGAAATAAGATATCACTGTCTTTCAGTGGCTCATTACTCCCAATAACCAGGTCAGGCAAGGATGGGCACAATAACCGCTCATCTTTCCCCTTCTCCAAACATACACTTTGCCAACATACAATTCTCTAGCTAGACATCCAAAATAATAAAAATTACAAAATCAAAAAGGGTAAGAAACAAAGAAAGAATAAAATTAAAGATCACAACACTAAGTAATATTGAACTCACAGAATCACCACATGTGCTTTAATCACGCCAACCAATGCACTTAAAATGAAGAATTAAAAAAAATAGGAAAAAAATCCCCTGATCACATTCACATGCTTTTACCCATCATTTTTCGGAATTTCCTATATGATTCTTTCTTGCTTTTCCAACCGAAACATTTAACGGCAGCATGTAATGAACATATCAGCCAACCTATCTATCTCATTCACTACATCTTTTACAGAATTTACAGATGTTTCATAATCTCATGGACTGACTTCACATTAAATTTTTTTTTTAAAATAAAAACTCTGATTTTTCTTAATAAATGTGCTTCAATTCAATATAAAAGCACTCATGTTGTAAAAAATTAATTGAAATTTCTTCATATATATATATGCCACAGAAAGACAGTGACGTTTTAGGTCAGTGATTTGAATAAAAACACACAATAAACCCACGAAATTAGATATGTTTCGTCACATTAAATTTCTACAAATATTCCATTTACATTACATTAAGTTTGTAGAAATTGAAATAAGAGGAAGAAACAGAGAAACCCTAACACTAAGCAATTGAGATTAAAGGAAGATTAAAGGAAGAAGCGAAGCGAAGTGAAGAGCGAGAGAGGTTACCTCAATGACAGTGTTGGGTCTCGTTTCTTTAGCTTTTAAAACTCCGCAATTCTCGTTTCCTTCTTCCTGTTTTTGAATTTGCTTCGATTCCTCCTTTCTTAACTGTTTGCTTTATATACATACGCCAAAAGCACTTTTTTTTTTTTTTTTTGGGTACTTCAGCTCACAATTATTCGGGTCCGGACTTCTCCTGCACCAGCTTGCCTTTGTCCAATTGCCTCCTTTTTCTAAATAATAAATAAACAATAATTTTAATTTGGGAATAATTACAAAACAAGCCCTAACATTTTACTGAACTTTCAAATTCGTCACTAAAGAAAATTCCCTTATAAGCATATCCACCAACTTTAGAAAACTTACAATTTTAATCCTCTATCAATGGAGTTCACTCATTAACCTCCTAAAGGGGTACTTAGAATAATTGTTGGAGGGGAATTAATTGTTGTTTAGTTCCCAATAGCTCCAAAAAAGAGTTTGATTAATATTTTTAAATAGTAGCTGATAACTTTTTATGAAAAACTTCCATTATTCAAGTATAATTACTTAATTGTCCTAATTTATTTAAATAAAATTACTTAATTATCCATACATATTTAAAATAAATTAATTACTATATTTTTATATATTAATTTTCCTCTCTCCATCCTTCATATTTTGTTAATTAATTTTTTTGAACAACTTTTTCAAAGCTATACAAATTTAGTATATTCATTATATATATATAGATGATGTATCTTTAAAAAATTACTATAAATATATTATTATATAATTTTTAATATTTAAAATTAATTTTTATAGTTGAATACAATTAAACATATAAATAATTAAATAACAATAAGTATAAAATTTTAAAATTTTAAAAAACTTAATTAATATATATAATAGTCATTAAATATATAACAAGAACAATTGTAAATATTTACCGGCTACCAGCTAATTGCTTTCAGGAACAACTAACAAATAATAGCTACCAGCTATCAACAACAATTTAGCTAAACAGACAATAAACATACAATGACTAGACATCTAACTAGACATTCAACTACAAAAGTTGTCTCCCATTTTCAAATAAAAATTTAGAAAAAAAAAATCATTTTTCATTTTATATTTTCTTCATTCTTTGTATATAATTCGTCTTATTCTTAATAAACTTGAATATTTCTTTTTTGTAATATTTTCATTCTAAATTGTATTGTTTTGTAAAAACTTAAAAAGAAAAAAGACATATTCAATTATTTGGTGGTAAAAAATGTAAAGAGTAGAAGGAATTTCTTGGATGGTTGAGAGGAAATTATTAAAAGCGGTGCAACAATTGATCATATATGGATTTTCTTGGTTTCTTGGATTTTATTGATATTTATTGATACACCATTGAAGTACCCTGGCTATACTACTGACTTCTCCCTCAATATTTTTCTCCCGAAATAGTGGCTTTTTTTTTTTTTTTTTGGCATGGATGACAACTTTTTTCATTTTAACTCTCCCCACTAACCTCACCATGATCACAGCAGCACCATGCGAACCTCTAGTTCTTATTGACACTAACCAAAAAAATTGATTAAGCAGAAGTAATCTCAATATGAAAGCATTGTAGTCTTTGTCAAAAAAAAAAAAAGGCATTGTAGTCCATAACACAAATCTGTCATAGACATTTCATCAAACATCATTTATGCACTAAATAGATTCTGACAAATTTTAAACATAAAGACAAGACTTACCTAACAAACAAACTCACCACCCAACCAACCTATTTTAATAGAATTGGAAGCCACAATGTTTAGCAGGTGGTGGTGGTAGCATCATCAGCAACAGTAATGGTGGGACTCTACAAATGTGGGAAAAGTGATGGCGATGGTTGTAGGCAAATTGTCAGCAATTTTTTCTTCAATCTTTGCCAATTTGAAGAGATGAAAGAATTAAAATGTGGTGCAGAGATATCAACAACTAATAAACAAAAAATCAAAGAGAAAGAGGAGCCTGCCAAAAAAAGGTGTGCATCTCTAAATCAAAGGTACACTATCAGCCCACTTGAGACCTACAGCTCAAGACAGACAGACCCAGTAACATAAGCACATGGAAATCAAAGGTACTACTCAGTTGCGTGGTCCAAGAGGCCCAAAGCATACATACTTCAACTATCTCGTCATTGCTAAGGGTGGAGCACCAAATGCATAGGCAGTCCATAGAAATGGGAAATCGTGCAGGCAAATTTTCTATTACTTTATTTTTTAAAAAAATAAAATTTACTTGACTAAAAATTATCATTAAATCAGATAATATACTCTCATTTTAGTGATAAAAGTGAAGTAAAAGTAAGGTGCACGAAAAATAAAATTATTTTAGAATTTTTTTAAATTTTCAGATTCGAAAAAGATAAAAAAAATTAGTAAGATCGATATAAAAATTTTAAAAATTTCAAATAATAAATAAAATATTTAACACAGTGATAAGATTTATTTAAAATATTAAGAACAGTGAATGCAAATTATCCCGATAAAAATAGTTACATCTCAAAAAAAATTTAAGGATTGTGCTTTACAAATATCAATGACAAACTGGAACAGAAACAAAATTAAGGATTGTGCTCTACAGCTATCCAAGGAATATTTGCTTTTAAATTCAAGTTTATTATGTTTAATTTAAATAAAAATATAATAAATTTTTAATTACAATTAATTAAACTAAATTTTAATAAAGTAGTTAGATTTTTAAAAAAAATTATAAGTTTAAATTTATTTTCTCATAAGACTAAAATGTGCCTTTTATCATTTTTATTTTTAAAATGCTCTTATTATATAATATTAATTTAAAATTGATATTTTGGGCTAAACAACATATTATTTTAAATTTCAAATTTGCATCAAACATAATATAATAAAATATAAAATTTACTTATAATGAATTTTATAAAACATTCATTTAAATTAAACACATTATATTAATAAAAATTCATTTACAAATGGTAGCTATTTAGAAATAATATAAATTTTTTGAACTAAACATTATGTCTAAGTTATATGGAGAACTCAAAGCTTGTGATTTTCAAGCATGAAGAGTTTTCACTTATAAATAAAAGGTAAGCTAAATCATACTTCAGCTGATTCAAATTTGGTTAATATATTATCGAGATGAGCTTATAACTCATAAGTTTTAGGAATTGAATTTTAATGTACAAATTTACATAAATTTTTATCAAATCGAGTTTTAAGTAGCTCGTAAATAGCTCTACTCAAACGGTCAACTCATAAAACAATGTGAAGTCAAGTGATAAGGCTTATGATACCCATGATAGAAATCTTTGATTTTAAGTTTTCAAAAGCACATAGCCCTCCTTCCTTACACATGATGTTTAATTTTTTTGAACCACTACTTGTATTCAGACACTGCATGGGAAATAAGTAGGGCCTTTGTCGGAAAGTTGAAGCTCTCCTTTCTCCAAATTGACTAACATGTAAATGCTTGCACATGTACATGCACATAATAAAAAGTGAGTCCAAAAAGAAAAGTCTTGAAGAGATTTGGTTCATATATCGAGTGACCCTACTCCAGGGATATTTTCCCATGGAACAGCAAAAACCTGTACATCAATTGCCTGTTGAAGCTCCGCGTGCTGCCCCTTCATTTCCTATCAACTTTCCTTTTTTTTTTTTTTTTAAGGACAATGATACATATTGTGAAAATAAAAAAAATGGAGGCAATTTTAATTTTGTATTTGTTCCCAATGTTAATTTATATTTATTTTTTCAGTTTTACTTTTTTTGAAATTTTAATTTTTTGAAAATTTCTTTTTTTGGAATCTAAAATCTAAAGTGCACTCAAATGAATTCATCGTGCAATAATTTAAACATTTACCTATAAATAATTTTATTTATTTATTTAATAATGTAATTTATAAAAAATTCAGGGGTAAAAAGGTAACTGCTGCGAGTAGCGACATCAATGTAGATACCGCTACTCACAACAATAATCATTATTCTTTTTTTAATTACTAAAATTCAAGTAGTTTAGTTCTCTATTATAAGAGAAGAGCAGGAGGGAAGATAGTTCAAATCCTGCTCTTTACATCTGAATGTTTACATTTTTATCACTAAAAATAATGGTAAATGATCTATTAACTTTCCTTCGTCGAGAAGGAAAATTCCAAATTTAATCAACCCATCAAATTCAATGTACGTGCTAAAAAAGAAGGCAGTTTTAATTTGAAAATAATGAATTCCGCGACTGCAAATGGCTAGTGTCTTCTTCAAAATCCTTATCTTTTTATCAGATGTTAGATTTTGTACTCAAGAGGTGACAAGCACAGTATCACTCTTCCAAAGTAATTAAATATATTAAAAAAAATTTATCAGGATCTAATTTGATTAAATTTTTCACATCATATTTTTTTGGACGGTTTGAAAAATTTTAAATTTAACTTTTTCATCTAAAAAATAGCTTACATTATTATATAATTCACAAATTTTAAGTTTATCCGATATATATATATATATATATAGATTTTAGTTTTCACAATTTACAAATGGTGGGGTTAGATTTTGGCCTAATCACTATCCACTTTAGCTAATACCTAATTTTCCAAAAGCAACCAATAAGAAAATTGTAGGTTTATGTATGATCAACTGTTTTACAGCTATGGCTGCTAAAATTCATTTGCATGTCTATTAACTTATAAGACTTTATGCTCAAAGTTGAGTAGTGTTACTCCTTTTTAAGGTATGTATGTATAAGTCAAGAATTTTATCCTTACTTTTATTCGAGTTAAAAAAAAAAAAACTTATAAGATTAATTTACAATTTACTAAGGTGTGCATGACTATGGATTAAGAATATAAGTTGTTAACTAATTAATACAATTTACAATATAAATTTGTGTTTGATTTTTAATTAATAAGCTGTTAACTATGGATTGAGATTCCTAAAAATTGTGGTGAATTTTCTACAATTTTGAGAGATTGCATTCTAAAAGTTTGAATTATAATTACTTTTTTTTATTATATTTTTTAAATATAATGATAAAAAAATTAAACGAAATTATCATTATAAAAAAGAATTTGTTCAATTTTTTCTCTTCACGATATGAGTGGAAGTCACTGTCTTTATGGTCAACGATAAAAATATATATATATATATACATACATCGAATAGATTATAGATTTTGAGCCTTGAAACTTTCTAATAAATAAAACAATAATAATTTTAATAAAATGTATATAATAATAATAATACAGTATACTTATATTTAGCTTTTACAAATTGTATTAAATTTATTTTTTACGTGATTAATGATAATTCTCTTCACCAATTTTTTCGGAAATAAATGCAATTTTAATCCATGTGGTTTCACCTCATGGAAAAATTAATCATTGAATTTTTTAAAATATTTAAGTGTTTATGTTTCATATTTCATATATTTTAGTACCTCTCTAAAATCGTTTAAAATCTACACCTTAATGTTAAAATAATATGAATTTCTAATTAAAAAATCATATATTAAGTGATACAACATTCAACTAACTCTACAATAAACTCATAATAAATTAAAGTTCAGATACATTTTTTATTTTTTTATGAATAAAAAATTTTAAAATAAATTTATAATATTTAAAAATAATCAATTAGTTAGATTAATTATAAACTATTTATAAAATAAATATTATATTAATATTTTCTTATAAAATAATTATAATATTAATTGATAGAATATTAAAATGTATATGCAATATGAAAATATAAGTATTTAAATATTATAAAAAATTGTAGAACTAATTTTACTCTCAAACAATATCACATGGATTAAAAAAAAAGTAAAAAAACAAGAAGTACTATAAAACCCTACAAAATAACTCACATCACATCTAAAGGCAAAACAAAAAGAGGAGGGAGAGGGTGAGGTGATACGAATCCTTAAAATTGGGTTAGTGTTGTTCTATCTGAATTATTAGGACAACCTTTGACCCAACATCAAGGAACCATCTTCTGTCACCTACCACTACCAATTTCATTGCTTGTGCCATTGCTCTATTATTATTTCCTTATTGTTAAATTAGTTAAATCATCATTTTATCCATTTTTATGTCCTTTTGTTATCATGAGTTACACCATAATATATTACTTCATTCAAATCTATATTAATATTTTTTTTTTGAAAAAAAATCTACGATTAATTTCTTGATAGCCCTTATTGTTGATATATATTTTGATATTATGTACTTCAAATTTAGTGATCAATATAAAATGAAGCCAATGAAATAGAAAATATATTTTTAATATTTAAATATAACAAAATATTTCTATATTTTTTAAAATACATATAATATATATACATTGTTGACCCTTTACATGATAAAAGTGTTGATTAATCTCAAATTAACAATGTTTTTAACTTTAACAATCAATTTTATTGCTAATATGCATGTTTAAGTATGTATTTTAATTAGGATAAAAGACATGCTTAATAGATGAAGTTATAAAACTTAAAATGTGTTCAAAACATGAAGACATGGATGCTCATGAGTGGCATCGCAATTGTGAGCATTCCCATGATCTTAAAGGAATTAAGTGAAGTCAATATTTAAGAAGACAACACTCCTTTCAATCTCCATCATGATCGCAAGGAAGTCTATCACGATCATGATCATCTCTTTATGATCCCAAGATTCTAAAAGGTTGAAGAATAATTGAAGGTTGTCCTCCTCACGACCCTTGTCACAATTATGAGCAAGCTCATGACCTTCACTCTGTAACTCCTAACGACAAGTTCATATAAACAATGGCTACATTTTTGTTTTCCACGATTGCATCCTCACGATCATGAGCATGCCAATTCCTACAAAAAGCTAAAGAAGCATTTAATGAAGATAATGATGAGTGGAGAACAAATTTTGAGCTTTCAACAACTATATTTTGCCTTCTTCACTATAAATACAAGTTCAATGCCTCATTTAAAGAGTTAAGAGACTTTGAAGAGCAAAATTATTATGTAAATGTCATTGATCTTAATTTGTTTCTTGCATAATTTTTTTTATAATTCTTTACTTGTAAATAAACTTTTGTTAAGTTTGTGATTGTCATTCTTGTGAGAGTTGGGTGAGTGTTAGAGATATGATTCTTTCATCTACTCATTCTTTGGGGTTAAAGAAGTGGGTAGCGAGGCTCTTTCTCTTTGGATAAGTTGTGCTCCCTTGTAAAAGTACTTAGTTGTAAAAAGTTGTGTGTTAGTCTTAAAAACACTTGTGGAAAGGTTTAAGTGTGAACCTTCAAAACACTTCGAAAAAAGTTTAAGTGTGAGCCCAGAAAACACTCCAAGAAAAACATTCTTGTAAGTTTAGTGTTGAGCCTTACAGAACACTTGTAACAATCTTGATGAATAAGTTTGGGTGTGGATTGAAAATTCTAACTTGAGAATAAGTTAGGTAGAGGCATAAGATTGTTGATAATTCGTACTCCTTAAATCACTTATCTTTTATTCACCCATTCCTTATTTTTAATTTTCTTTTTGATTATTAACTCTTCTTAAACTCCATTCAAAATCTTAATTAGTCATATTCGCCCTCCTCTAGGGCTAATCAATTGGTATTAGAGCTTGGATTTTAGGTACTTAGTTGCTAGAATTAAGATCATAGGGAATTAATTTCTTTTTTTTCAAACCTTTAGACTCTTCTTAGATAAGAGTGACTATCACTATTAGAAGCATATGATGGAGCTTTATCTAGATAGTGGTCCCATAAGACTTTGGGATGTAATTCTTGATGGGTAGAAGCCTTCCAAGGAGAAAGTGGATGATGTTGAAGTGCCTAAAGAAAGGAAGAAATGGTCTTAAAAAGAAAAGAAAGAGAATTATAAGAACAAAAAGACCATGTCGGTTCTTCTAACATCAATGTCAATAGAGGAAGTAGTCAAACTTCAACATTGCATTTCGGCCAAGAAGATGTGGAAGACCTTGGAAAATCACTATGAAGCCAACATCCAAGTGAGATCCAAGAAAGTTCAATTTCATGTCTATATGTATGAACTTTTTAAGTTGAAGCCTTATAAGAGCATCACCAAAATGACAAATCTATTGAATGCCCTCTTAACAATCTTAAGAAAGTTGGGCAAGCACTATTCTAAAGAATAAGTCAACACTAGGATCTTGAGGGGGCTATCCAAAAAGTATTAGGGATTAAGGGTGACCTCCATTGAGGAAGCTCATGATCTTTTCAAGCTTTCAACTGATATCCTTATTGGTAAGCTTCTCAATCATGAGCTTACTTTGAGGCAAATGGAAGAGCAACATGAAGGAAAATCAAAGAAAAAGAAGACCCTTGCCTTCAAAGCTTCACAAGACTTAAATGATGAAGATGACTTTAAAGATTTAAGTGAAAATAATTATGAGATTTCATCATTCATAAAAAGCTTCATGGCGTACTTGAAAAAGAAGAACTTGAGCAAGTGCAAAGAATCTAAGACAAGTGGCTCCAAGAAAGCTAAGGAAATCATATGCTTTAAATGCAAGAGGCCTGACCATATTCAAGATGAATGTCCCTACCTCAAGCACAAGTACAAGGGAGCTAAGAAAAAGAAAAAAAAAAGCATTCAAGGCCACTTGGAATGACTCATCCAAATTCGTATTAGAAGAAAAGGATCAAGGAGCAATAAATCTTTGCTTCATGACCTTAAAGAGCAATAATAAGGTACCTCTCTTATCTAGTTCTTCCTGTGATAATTCTTATGATGGCTTGTGTAATGATGAACTTGATAATGAGGAGAAACTTGATGATGAGAGCTCCTTAGTAGAAAATCTTATTTTAAAGTGTAAAAAATTACTTTTAAAGAAAAGGCTTTATAAAAAGGAGTTGTCAAAATTGTCCAAAAATTTTGAATATTTTAAAGTAAGATTTTTAATTGTTAGCTCCTTAAATGAGAAGCTATCTTGTGATTTCAAAGTCTCAATCTCTTTGAAAGATGAGTTTGATAAAGTTATGAAGGAAATTGAAATACTTTGAAAAGAGATTTTAGAACTTAAAAGCTTTATTTCTAAAGTTCAAAAAGGAAAAAAAATTTGATAATTATTTAGATTCTCAAAGGTTTTCACTGGAGAAATTTGGACTTGCCTATACTAATGGAGCCTCTACATCATCAAGTTCCCCAAAGTTAGTCAATGCTACTCTTACTTCATCCCTCATTCCTAATATGAGCATTAAAGCTCAACATCTTAAGACCAAAACTCCCAAGAATCTTGGTGCTAAGGGATAACTACAAAAGGCTAAATCTCCCTAAGGCTAAAGTTTTAAAAGCTATATCTAAGAAATCCAATCATATCATGCATACATGTACCACAAGAGTCACATATATATGAGCACTAGGAATATGTTTCACTTTTCATAATTGACTGTTTATTTAATTTTCGATTGGGCATCAATTTGTATCATTCCTTTTTATTTGGTTCATTTATTTTTTAACTAGTATCCATTTCATTTTTTTCTCAATTGATGCCACTATGTCTGATTATGTTTATGCTATGTGCTTACATGGTCTTTCCTTATTTTTCCTCCCTTTTTCACTTTGACAAAGAAAAAAATTTGGCATTTTAAATGATAATAATTATGCTTGAATTGTAAATAAAATGCCAAAAAAAGTGAGAGAAACTAAATATTTAATATAATTGAATGTTATTTGACATATCTAACTCACCTTAGAATATATTAAGGGGAGAAATTTTAGAACTCTTGAGTATATGATTAAAGAGAGTATTATAAAATAAATGCACACACATGCACTTAGTGATTTTTTAATAATCATTCAAAAATTAATTATCAAAGTAAAAAAGGAAGAGATTGTTGACCCTTTGCAAGATTAAGGTATTGATTAATTTCAAATAGGGCATACTTAATGGATGAAGTTATGGAGCTCAGAATGTGTCCAAAACATAAAGACAAAGATGCTTACGAGTGGCATCACGATCATGAGTATTCCCATGATCTTAAAGGAATTAGGTGAAGTTAATGTTCAAGAGGACAATGCTCCTCATGATCCTCATCATGATTGTGAGGAAGCATATCATGATCATGATCATCTCTTCACGATCTCAAGATTCTAAAAGCTTAAAGAACAATTGAAGGCAATCCCCCTCATGATCCTGGTCACAATTGTGAGCAAGCTTATGATCGTCACTCTATAGCTCCTAACGGCTAGTTCGTACAAGTAACGACTTTATTTTTGTTCCCCCACAATCATTACATGCATCTTCATGATTGTGAGCATGCTAATTCCTACAAAAAGCTAAAGGAGCATATAATGGAGAGAAGGATGAGTGGAGCACGAATTTTGAGCCTCCAACAGCTATATTTTGCCCTCTCCACTATAAATACAAGCTCAAGACTTCATTTAAAGTGTTAGTGATTTTGAAGAGCAAAATTATTATGTAAAAGTATTGAGCTAAATTTGTTTCTTTCATAATTTTTCTTTGTACATTGTTTACTTATAAATAAAATCTTGTTGAATTTGTGGTTACCCTTCTTGTGAGAGTTGGGTGAGTGTTAGAGATAGAATTCTTTCATTTACTCATTCTTTAGGGTTGAAAAAGTGGGTAGTGAGGTTCTTTCTCTTTGGGTTAATGTTCCTTCCTTGTAAAAACACTTGGTTGTAAGAGGTTGTGTGTTAGCATTAAAAACACTTGTGGAAAGGTTTAAATGTGAACCTTAAAAACACTTGAAAAAAATCTAAGTGTGAGTCTAGAAAACACTTAGTGAAATATTAGTGTTGACCCCAAAAAAACACTCTTGTAAATATTTAGCGTTGAGCCTTGAAAAATACTTGTAACAATCTTGATGAATCATATTGGTCGTGGATTGAAAATTCTAACTTGGGGACGTATTAGGTGGAAATGTATGATTGTTGATAATCTGAACTCCTTAAATCACTTGTGTTTTAATTCTCTCTTTTCTTACTTCTAATTTTATTTTTGATTGTTAATTCTTCTTAAACTTCACTCAAAATTTTAATTAGCCCTATTCTACCCCTTTAGGACCTTTCATACATATTAAAATATGAATAAATATATTGATATATAAAAAATGAATATTGTAGAGTTGTATATCTTTGAAAAATTGTTCAAAAAATTAATTAATAAAACATAACAATAAAAAAAATATAAAAATGAAGGAAAGAAGTTAACATATAAAAATATTATCATTAGTTTAATTTAAATAGATAAGAGCAATTAGGTAGCTATAGTTAAATATAAGAATAATTAAGTAATTATATTTGAATTAATAATAACTGTTTATAAAAGTTTCAAAATGAAGTTGATGTTAAGGTAATTGATAGGTAACCTAACAACTATTAGTTACTAATTAAAAACACTAGCTAAAACTATTTTATATTTGTTGGAAACTGGACAACTATCAACTATATTCTAACAGTTATCTTAAGTGATGTTTGGTTCTGCTAATTTAAGTACCTAATAAAGGTTTTTTCTTAACCGGCTAAATTTTTTAGGTGTTTGAAACTCTAAAACCAGCAGTTGATATTTGTTTTTATCCAAAACAATTAAGGATTTAATAAATTTTTTTTAGTTTTCTCCCATCAGCTAATAGCTAATTTGTTTTCATTTTCAATTTGGACTATTATACCCTTATTAAAAATAACTAACAACAAATAACTTCAATGAAATCAAAAGTATATAATTAATTTTTATAATTCTTAATAAAATAAATATTATTTTAAATTATAATGAGTAATTAAATAATTATAATATTTATACCTATAATTTCTTTAAAAAATTTATAAAAATGAAAATTAATTATACTTTAAAACTCATTTTTAAATAATTTCTATTATTAATTTTAATAACGTAAAAATCAAAATAGTAAATTATTATTTATATACAATATACTATTTTTAAATAATTTACATAATTAAAAAATATTATAGAATTATATTAAAAATAAATTGTACCCTTAATTGTCATTTGACATACTAATATTAATAGCTAATAAAATTTTACTAAACAGTTCATATTTATTATCAACTGTTAACTATCAGTTATCCGCAACTACTATTAGCTATCAGCTACTATAAATAATCAAACCAAATAGCTTTTAGATGTTCAAAGATGTGTAAGTTCTTTTTGAAGAATACAATATGAACTTACAAGATACCATAACGTTTTTAATTTTGATAATGTAAAACTTATTTATATTTTAAGTCTAAAAAATATAGAAGAGATTAATTAATATTTTTTTGCGAAGACAAAATAAATTAATTGTTAAAAACACATTCCTTTCAATCCATAATTTTTCTTAAAATCTAAATAGACCGTCAATTGTATTTTAAAATCTCTAGTGTTTTTTTTTTTTTGAACAACCATATTTTGGGAGGTTAGAGGGGGGAGGGGGGATTCTAACCTCCAACCTCAACCTTGGTGCCAATTCCTGTGCCAAGATAGTAGAATATCCAGCCTAGGCGGGATTGGCAAATCTCTAGTGTTTATTCATTATTTCTTTAACCAAAATAATACAAGTAACTTTTAAAGACTTCATAAAGAATACATAAAAGTTTTAAAAATTATATTAAGAAAGATAAAAATAGAAAATTAGCTAAATAATTAATTAATTAAATAAAAGGAGGCTATTCTCTAGTGAAAATATATTACCATTTGTGTACCCTTAATTAAAGGATAACTACAAAATTGGTTTTTGACTTATATTACAAACATATACTGTATTACATGCTAATTATTCTTAATACTTGACAAAATTTACAATCTCTGCTATATATAAAAGTAGCTAATAAAAATATTTTTAGATGATAAAATATATAATTGTTATTAATTGATAAAAATAATTTCAGTACATATAGCTAGGGCTGTAATCGAGCTGAGCCGAGCTGAATAATGGGTAGATTGGGCTCGGCTCGACTTAATGGAAGCAAGCTCGAGCCGAGCTTGGGCTTGGTTTCTTTGGAATTTTCATGTTCTAGCTCGAGCTCGGCTCGGGATTGTCAAGCTCGGATTCGGCTCGGTTAAGGCTTGTTTGTGTTAAGCTCGAGGTCGTTCGTTTAAAAGCTCGTTCGTTTGAAAGCTTGGGCTCGTTTGTTTAGAGCTCGTTTACGAGCTCGAGTTTGAGCTCGGTGAGCTTGGTACCAAAGCTCAAATATTGTAGAAAATAACAGCAATTTAACATTAAAAATTTGGTACCTGATAAAACCTTACAACCACCAATCTAAACTAGCAAAAAAGTTCAAACACAACATA
>CATIWK010514956.1:0-21925 GCA_949634005.1 Mallotus japonicus
ATTTTGTGTGGGCAGTATTAACTAAGGACCGCTTTTCAGCTGGGGAGTACAACAAGCTGTCTGCAAAGAAGATTGGTCCAGTTGAGATGGTGGAGAAGATCAACCCCAATGCTTATTGTCTGAAGTTGCCTAGTCATATTCGCACTTCAGATGTGTTTAATGTGAAGCATCTGATTCCTTTCACTGGCGATTCTTCAGATGATGATGTTGTGTCCAATTCGAGGCCGAATTTTCTGTCACCTGGAGGGAATGATGTGGATCAAATGGCTTTAGCATATATGGACGGGTTTGACAAACGAAAAGTGCGCACATGAGCTTCTACGGGCTCTAACTCCTGGGTCCGGAGGAACTGCGTGGCCCATAATATATCAAATCGAAGCTGGTTCAGAGCTCTATAATGGGAAATACACACTATACTTATATAAATCGAGCTTCAGGCCCAAATTCTATTGTTTAGGGCTTCATATTTTTGTTTGAACTTATATATTTATTTTTGGGGTTTTTTTTGTCTTTTGCTTTATTTCAATTAGGGTTTTTCCTTAAACACTATTTATCTGTCTCTTTGATTTGTTTGGAGACAGTTTTGTTGAATTTTTAATCAGATTTATACTATTTTCCCTAAATTCGGTAATCTTTTGATTCAACGAATTTTTAGATGCCTATTTCCTGGCAATTATGCGCAATTCAACAGGTTTTAGAAGATTGCTAGACGGTAATCGTGCGCGATTCAACGTTTAGTGATATTTATCCTTTTAATTGAGGCTTTCGCTACGTCAATATGTTTCTCTAATGTGCAGGAGCTGAGACATATCCAAATGATTATTATAGATTTGTTGATGTTAGAGATGTTGGAAATGCACACATTCAAGCATTTGAAAGACCTTTAACTAGTGGTAGATACTGTTTGGTTGCCAGTGTCGAATACTTCTCCGAGGTTTTGAAGATTGTGCCCTAAAGGGATCTAAGAATGGATCCCAAGGGATTTAATCCCTTGGGTGTTAATGGAAGATCTCGAACTCGAAACCTCTCACTCGATGTGACTGAAGACCACACCATTTCACCCACCGATGGGACTAAAATGAGATAATTATTACAATCAATGATGAAATAGTAATTAATGTTGAAGAAAATAGCAATTCCCAAAACTTGTTTTAGATATTGATTTAGCCAATTTCGTAGTGAAAGATACATTTATTAATACAAGAAATTCTTAGCTACTTTGGATGTTTTACATCCAATGACTAAATTTATAATAGGAAAGTAAGTATTTTATTTTTATTGGTCTAGTATGAGCAAAACAAGGAGCTAAGCTTACAAGTTGCATTTTGCAATATTGGTAAGAGATATAATCAAATTCCAAGCTTAAACCTCATCAATTTCATATCTTCAGAAAGCCCTTCTCCCTCAAGCTTTTAATTGTGTCCTTCATAGTCACCTCTAAAGGAGTGAACTCGATACATAATGTTTTTGCTTTCTCCTTTGATACCTCATATTTTGATGCAGAAGGCTTGTCATCAGCGCATCTATTTTGATAAAAAGATGAGCATATAAAAATTTTATTTGTGATTGAATTATTCATACTTGAAGCTACTCCAGTGCTAGTGACTTCAGAAACTTACTTCTCAGGAAGTTGCAAGTGGGATAATTTAATGTTTAAACTATTTTTTGTAACAATGAAATGTTGCAACATGTAAAAAAGTAACAATAAAGTGTACAACAGGTTATATAGAGAAAATAACCAAATTATCCATGATAATGATTTAAATTTACCTTTTTTTACCAGAAAACAATAATGATTTTTTTCCCATGTTTAGATTGTGATAAATTTACAAAATATATATTTACCAAAATAATCAACTTTTTCTTTGAGAGGACTTGAAGAGGCTTTGTTTTTTTTTTTTTTTTGGCTTTATCAAGATAAATATATTTAAACAACTAATTTTATAATTCTAAAATTTTAATTTCATTAAATTTATTAAAAATTGTAAACTGAATAGAGAGAAATTGAAAAAAGGAAGCAAACAATTGAAAAATTTTAATTTTACATTTTCATTAATTAAAAATTTTGTAAATGATGATAGCTAAATTTGTACTTTTAAATATTTTTAATTTTTAAATTTTTATTAGTTGAAAATAATTATGAGTGAAAATATAAATAAATAAAAATAAAAAGTAATTTTAATAAAATTATTATTATTATTATTTGAGTGTAGGGGTAATATGTCTTTTGATTCTGAAATAATATATTTTTAAGAGACAATTTATTGATAACCTACTATATACATCTTATCATTATTTTTTTTTTTTACAAAATTTCACATTTAATTATAATAAAAAAAGTTAAAATACTCGATTATCAAATTTTAAAAATTTAAACACAACTAAAATTGTCTTTATTCTTTTAATATTTTAGCATTAAAATATCTGGGCAAATACACCACTGTTGCTACACTTGTCTCGATAATAGCAACTCGTACGGCAACCTACATCCTTGCTATCCACCAACTGATACTCGCTGCCCGACATCCAACATCCGCGTGTTCTTCACGCTCTTCTGAATCTTTCCATCAGGAACACAGCACAGCAGGCTTTTTCGTCGATCACCGTCCGATCAATCAAGAACTGTAAAAAGGTCCACGCTACGCAAATAAACAAAGCTTTTTTCCCTTTTTTTTTTTTTTTTTTTTGCTTTTGGGGATTTTGACAAAAAGAGAGCACGATTAATATTAATATATTGGATATATGATTAGCATCCGATTTTGGAATGCTCCGATCCAAATGCAATCTTGCTGATTCATTATTAATTTTTTATACTATAGTTTTCTTTTAATTATTATTCATTTTTTTACTAATCAAGCCACGTAAACACATAGATTATGTTAGTCAATTATGTGTTAGTTTGACAAATGGTGCTTAGTGCTTTATATATATGAAATAACTTTAACCACTTTGGATTCTTAATAAAATAAAATTAGGTTAGTATATGGTTTTAATCCCCTAATCTTATTGTAACAGAAATAAACAATCAATAGTTAATCAAATAATTCATAATTGCTTTCAAAAACATAATCAAATATTGATGACATTAAGTCATTATTCACTCATGTAAATATAATTTATGTTGTGCTGAATTATGAAATAACTTTCATCTAAATTAATTTTTATTTATACATTTAGAGTTTCACCTTTTTTAGTAGCTTGTTAATATTCACATAAAATTGTAATTATTAGTTGTTAGTATTAAAATGTGTATCTCACCATGAAAGCTAAAAATTTAATGCTTGACATTACCACAAATCAAAAAGTTCCAAATATATATATACCCAATTGATACTTAAAATGAAATTACTTTATATATATATGTAATTTGTTTTGATTTTTTTTACTAAGTTGGGGTCATAATAAATTTTAATAGTTAGGTGAAAAATTAATTTTAATTTTAGTTACAATTGATAAAATAAAAAATTTTAATAAAAAATTAATGAGCTAATTAATTAATTTTTATTTGTATATAATTATTAAAATCGAGTTTAATATTGAGCAATTAAAAAATAATTTCAATTTTAAATTAATCTGATTGGATGTTGAAATTAAACAATATAAAAATGTGCTAAATTTAAGAATAAATATAAATTTTAATATTTTGTAATAATTAAATTTCCATTTATTAGATGAATTTAATAATGAAAAATTTTGGATTAGAAAACTCTAGGGGGATCGATTGTAGGTTAATTAATTTAATTTTAAAAGCTAGGCCAATCCATTTGGTATAAATAAATAAATAATCCTATCATTTTCACCAAAGAAGTAGGTTTTTTCTTCACCTGAAAACAACTATTCTGAAAACCACTATGGCTATGCTCCCACCATCACCATTTTCATGTCTATCTCTCTTTCACTAAAACCCTTATTTTCTCAAGGTCCCCACTCTCTCCCTAATACGTTTGTTTATTCATACATCATCATCATCAATCTATCTATCTCTTCTGCTCTAAATATATATATATACACACAGTCTGTGCAACACAGAGAAAAGAAAAGGACCATTTCTATGTGTGTTTTCTTTTGACTCTCTTTCTCCATGTACATATAATACTTTCACTGTTCTTGTGTTTCTACTGCATCAAAGTACTGCTATAACCAGTACCCACTTCATCTCTGTCCTTTTTTATATATATATATATAATCTCTTGAAACTGTAAGAAAAAAAAAAATAATAAATAAAAAAGAACCAATCTTTATTTCTTGCTCTTTCTCTCTGTCCATCCTTTTCTTGCTTTCTTTGTTTCTATACAGATACAGATACAGTACACAACACAAACCTCACTTTCTTGCTTCCTTATAATCTATTTCTCTAGCTATCTATATCCATGCTTTTATAATCTTCTTTTTTTTTCTTGATATATATATATATAAATATATATACATACAAATAGAGAAAACAAAGAAAAGATTTAAATTGTTTAAAACATGGCGTTTCACCATAACTTGTCTCAAGAACTGCCTCTTCACCATTTCACAGACCAAACTCAACAGCCACAGCCTGCACAGACCCAACAACAACAACAGCAACAACGTATACAAGAAAACACCACTGCCCCTCCTCCAAATTGGCTCAACACTGCTCTTCTCCGTACGCAACAACCACAGCAACAACACCCACCACCGCATCATTCCCACTTCACCGATCATACTAATAATTTTTTGAATCTTCACACAACTTCTACTACCAACTCTGATTCTACCGCTTCTCAAAATCCAACTCAATGGCTTTCTCGTTCCTCTTCAATCCTTAATCGTAACCATAATGATGTTATTGATGATGTTACTGCTGCAACTGCTGCTGATTCTATAATTGCTGCTTCTATTTCACAAGAATCTGCTGATTTGAAGACCAATATCAATAGCACCAGTGACACTATGAATAATAAGAGCGAAGGTGGAGTCGTTGAGAGTGGCAGCGGTGGCGGAGAGGGTGTAATTAATTGGCAGAATGCAAGGTACAAAGCTGAGATATTGAGCCATCCTTTGTATGATCAGTTATTGTCTGCTCATGTAGCTTGTTTGCGGATCGCTACGCCTGTTGATCAGTTGCCGAGAATTGATGCTCAGCTTGCTCAATCACAACATGTTGTAGCTAAATATTCAGCCCTTGGTCAGGGCTTGGTTGGTGATGATAAGGAGCTTGATCAGTTCATGGTATGCTATTATGTTAATTACCCTGTTTTCTCTTTCTTTTTATATTACAATCAAAGTTTGCAAATTTAGTGTCTTTATTGGAATTTATGAAATGGGTAGTCAATTAAATGAGATTCTGGAGTTGAATTGGTTGATTAATTTGGGTTTTATTTTGTTACCCTACATGGATTTTTGGTTTAGTTGGATCATTTTTTGTTGACTTTTATTTGCATAATTTTGTTTGGAGATTTTAGTGGAGGTGAATGCACCGACAGCTGATTTTTGATAAAATTAAAGTTGGAAAGTTTGATGATGGCTTTTTATGGGTGGCTGTTAGGCACTTAGTGGATCTATGTCGATAACTTGAGGGTACTGGCTTATTCATGACAAAGCCTCCGGTTTCAGTTCCTATCAAATCCGGAAGTGTTTCCTGGCCAAGAGCTGGAATTTCATTTTAATTTACTCATGCAAATATATGTGAAAATTTGTTGGTTTCGATGGAAATTTTGTGATCTTGGAGTTAACCGTCCCTACTAATTCATTGCTTTTAAAAAAGATCTAAAAAAATCATAACTTTTGCATTATTTCTCTGTTTTTAACAATGATGAGTTATATTACAATTTGCAGGCCTAATAACTCATGTAAGAAATGGTGAAACACATCAAGAGATTGATATTATAGAATCACGATTTCCCTTATTTTTAGTCCTTTTATTTGGCTTAAAGCTTAAGTAAAGTTACTAATTGGAAGAATTCTCTCCATGTAATGATTCAAGGCTCTTGTAGGTGTCTCTCTCTATGCATCTTTGAATAATGGGAGTAAAGCCTCAAGCTCTCTCCTTGCTATGTGCAAGGGGTTACTGAGATTTTTGTTCTGGTGAATTAAGGTTCAATTTCAGATTATTGTCATGAGGGAAATGTTGGACTTCTAGTGCAAAAAATGCTAGTTAGCGTATGTCCAATACTAATATATTTTTAATTCCACAGTTGTCTAGCACCAAATCCCTTTTAGAGTGAGGCAAGGCATGAGAGGCCAAACCATAACTTTAATGACTTGTTTCTTTTAGATTTGACCGGCCAAATCTCCCAAGTGGCTTAAGCGTGATTTCTTGCATGAGATTTCACTAATGCTGCACCTAATATTGTGGGGGAAGTTTTATGCATCTAAACATGCTTTATCATGCTATATTTCATTTGTAATTACCTTATAATTCAGCAAGCGTGCATTTGCATATTCACTGCACCATTGCAGTTCTTGCTTCTCAAGGATGTTGAGTTGATAGTAAATTACTCTTCTTTTGAATCATTTTTATTGGAACATATATGATCAGAAAAAACTTATCAAACAAAATTTAATGTTTTTTTGGAGTTTAGTAACCATGAATTTCTTGTGCTGAAACATGGCTGTCACCAATTTCATAATGTGAATTCAAAGCTTGTATCGTCAACTCTCTGTGCTGTTCCAATAAAACTGACTCTGTTTAATGCCATAATTGAATTATAATGTATGAATTGAACTATATTGTTTGATCAGTTTATCTCTTTCTATTGCAGACACATTATTTTCTGTTGCTTTGTTCTTTTAAAGAGCAACTGCAACAACATGTTCGAGTCCATGCAATGGAAGCAGTAATGGCCTGCTGGGAGATCGAGCAATCTTTACAAAGCTTAACAGGTGATGTTAAATTACAAATCCTATTTTTATTTAGTTTTTTAATCAACTAAAATTGCTTAAGTTTTTAACCCGTAACAGGTGAGGCTGAGGTGTTTTCTGAAAATTGTTGGGTCACGCCCTGATAGCTATTAGTGTTTCTGACATTCTGAAACTAAAAATGCTTTCTTCAATACATTGAATGGACAGGAGTCTCGCCTGGTGAAGGAACAGGTGCAACAATGTCGGACGATGATGATGACCAAGTAGATAGTGACGCTAATTTGTTTGATCCAAGTTTGGATGGTGCAGATACCATGGGTTTTGGCCCCCTCATCCCAACAGAGAGTGAGAGGTCTTTAATGGAACGGGTCAGGCATGAGTTGAAGCATGAATTAAAGCAGGTGATGGATGAAAAAATTATCCCCACTGCCAAGTTTGAAGTGTGAAGAACTTGTACTTTTTCCATAGTTGCTAACTTTTTCCTTATTTTGTAGGGTTATAAAGAAAAAATTGCTGACATTAGGGAGGAAATTTTGCGGAAGAGAAGAGCAGGAAAGCTACCTGGGGACACTACTTCTGTCTTGAAAGCTTGGTGGCAAACACATTCAAAATGGCCATACCCTACTGTGAGTATTGCTGTACAAGTCCTTTCTAGTTTTGGATTGATAGATTTTAGCTAGAAAACTGCTAAATGTAAGAGCTGTAGAGCCACTGAAACCCCACAATTCTTGTAGTGTGTCAGAAAGCAAGTGAAAATACATGTGCTTAGAAATTTAGTGCTGCAAAAGGTCATGAAATTTCCTTCATTCAAGTACTAGTAATACATTGTATATAGGTCGAACGTGCACATGCAAAAGCATGAAACAGACAAACAAAACAGAGCTTTGTGAAAATTGCTTCTGACAAGACATTAGTACAAGACATTAGTGGGTTAGGTGCTTAACTAGTAGTTAAGCCAAAGTCTTCAGTCTTTAGTGTTAAGCTTGAGCATAGGATAACACAGTCTTCACTTTCTAGTCTTACGCTACAGCTTAAATAAAATACACTTTTCTATAATTGCAATCTTTATAACTTTTCAGGAGGAAGATAAGGCTAGATTGGTACAGGAAACAGGCCTGCAATTAAAACAGATAAATAATTGGTTCATCAACCAGAGAAAGAGGAATTGGCACAGCAACCCTTCAACTTCAACAGTCCTGAAAAGTAAACGCAAAAGGTATACATTATTATAATCAACCAAGGCAAATTTTCTTATGTAATTTGTTTAGTTTTCAGCCTCCCATGAAGAGCTTGGCAATGACATTATTTTGAAAAGAAGTAATGCAGGTGATAACAATGGTGATCGTTTCATGTGAAAGAATGAAATCAAGAAACCAAAACAATCATGCTATGCTTTGTTCAAGCTTCGGCTCTACATAGTACGTACCGATTGATACAGCCAACACTATAAATTTAGAAAGTGTGCCAGGACAATTGCAGGGCTTTATTGCAGCGGTTGGAGGGAAGGAACCATATTTTGCTTTAGTTAAAAGGCTAACATATATAGAAGATGATGATGAGGAAGGGTTAAATACATAAGTTCAGATGCTAGAAAGCATGTATGGTCATGCATTGTTATTCAGAATTTTTCAAAGATTGTAAGATATTATTTTTACTGAGCTAGCTAGATATAGCAGCATGTGGGCATTTGCTGCAGGTTTATGATTTTTGTTTATATCTGTGAATAAGATCAATAGCAAGAAGTGGTTATGGGGTGTACAGTGTAATAATCTTTCTCGCATGCTTAGCTTCTTTGTGGATCATTATAATTAGATTATACTTTTGCATATTTGGATGTAGAATTGAAATTCGCAAGCAGCAATTTTCTTTTATAGCCAACTTAATTAATTAATATTAGCTGATACTGTTGAAGCAATTAACAAGTCTCATGCCATAATGAGTAATAAGAGGCATGGATTCTGCTGTTTTCATGTTTTTTTCTGCCCCTTTTATCAGGGGATGCTTTTTGAGTTGCCTGCAATCACTTCCATAGTTCAAACTGAAACAAGTTCCTATGTTGAAATTGGGGTCTGAATGAACAAATGATGTGTAATTTATAGCATCACTAGCAACTGCGCGCAGCAGAAGAAAAAGAAAACTAACCGGTGCTCAATGAACTGTGGCTCCAGAAAACTTGGAACAAGTCTCATAATTGAGATATAATAATGCAAAATCAGAAAGAATCATGATAATATTTTTTCCGTTAATAGAGAGGCCATATAATCTAGATATCGATAGACTGTACAATAATCCTTTTTAAATTGAAGACGGTAGATTCGAACCCTATACCTTAAACCCTTGGTAGAATTATAATAATATTAATATTAATGTAGATGTACAAAGAATATTAAACAAGTTTAGGCTCCTAATCGATGTGAGATTAGTGTTATTGAAGTTTAAGTTAAGCAAGTTCTAAAATACCAAATCCTTCTACTCCAAAACAATGCCATCATCAAAACCAAAAAGCATGATTAATTAATTTCAGTATACATACAGTAATCGATTTGTCATTCTGATCATTGTTTGAAGCTTGAAGCTAGCTAGGGCTTGTTCAATAACCGCATATGAAATATAGCAAAAGAATTAATCTGCAATTTTCTGATTTCTTTAACGCTGTTGAATCCAAAAAATCAATATACATAAATCTACAAAACAATGAAAAGATTATAGACGAGCATAAGTAGTAGATCAAAACCCAATTGAATGATCAATAATGATCAAATCCAGACCAATTCTAGCCATTAGCTAGACATCCCAACTGGAGCTGCAGCAGCATATCTAGCTAAAAAATCAGGAAAACTAACATCTGCTTCTCTATCAATCCCATCATCAAAGTTCATTGCATAACTTTGAGGATCATAATGACACTGCATTCTTCTTTTCTTGCTGCTGATGAAACCATGGCCGCTGCTAAAGCTTCGAATAAAATTCTTCCACTTCGGACCGGCCAAAATCTCTGAAATCTCCAGCTTAATCTTCTTAGCTTTTTCTGTGAAACAGTTCCCTTTTTTCTCTTCTTGTTTGGGAAGCAAATATCCATAAGACCCACTATTGTTTCTCTTCCAAAACATCGATCCCTTGAAACAGCCGCAGCAAACACGAGGCATGACTGCTGTATCTTCATAATCTTGATCATCGACGATGTTATCTGATTCTGCTACTAATGTTGACGACGATGAAGTCACCAGTTTTTCTTCTTGATTAGCCATCATCATCATCAGAATCGACCGATCAAGAACGGTTTTAAAGAGAAAGATGTTAAAAGAGTCACTAAAAAAAAAAAAAAAAAAACAGAGGCTATATATATATATAAAGACGTTTGTATGGTATGCAAAACCTAACTTGGAAAGAAAGCTTCATAAAGCCCTAATAACAAAAGCGGCAAATTAATCCAAAAACGTAAAGGAGAAATATACTTAATTAAGATAGGATTAATTATAATCAAATCTTAAAAGATTGTATTGGATTTAATTACATATTTCAGGTGAAATATTGTATATTTAATCAATAAAAAATTAACAATATAATATAAATTTTTATTCTAAACTACATGTATTTAGATTGTACTTAACTCTGAATAATCCATTTAATCTTGCCAAGATAAAACTCCAAAATCAAAATGGAAACTTAAAAATTTAACAATATAGTATAAATTTAAGCATTCATTAACGATTAAATTTAACTAATAAAATCAATTAATGTTCGGATCAGCTAGTAAAAAATTATTCTCGCTTAAGGCAGGTTTTGAGTTTAAATTTGTGTTAAATTAGTTGTTAAAAGATTTTTATTGCCCTTATAATTCTACAAAGATTAATCTATATAAATTACTTAAAGTCCAATAGGGATTGATTGAAAATAAAAGAAAATTAACCAATAAGAAATTATTGATGTAGCAGTTGACAGCTTGGTGACTTGATGATTTGTTATAGTTGTATGCTCGTTGATTTAGGCTTTGCCGGCAGTGTATTGTGTTGCCTGTTGATTGACAGTTTTATAAGAAAAAACAAACAGCTGGTTTTGTCTTTTAGTTACGTTACATTATAGAACATCACTAACAGACGAATTGGTGTTGTGTGTTATAATATGTTCATGGAATCATCACCACCACCACCCACCCACCATGGCCAAAAGGCAAAAAGCTAATTAAAAGTGGGTTTTATTTATTTATTTGTTTATTTTTGCATAGTTATAATAATTTTTAGTCTTAAATTATGTAGTTTTATATGTTTATATGGGTGAAATATTGCCATCTGGGCTTATATGTATATGTGTGTGTGTAAGACAATAATACAAAATGTACATGCCTACCATGCATGCGCTGCCATTTAAGCCAGCTAGGAAGTTTCTTCGTGGGTGCAACAACTAAACAATCATTCCACTGAAGCAAATCATTGTTTTTTTTTTTGTTTTTATTAGCCCTAACATAATAAGGTATCTATGATATTGCTCACTAATGGTACTTCTTTCTTCACAATGTTCAAAATGGCATCGCCTGTTAGTCCAAAGCCTCTGCCACAGGCACTCAGATTCGACTGCCCCCCACCCCATCCCAAAATTTGTACTTTTTTTTTTTTTTGTCAGGGAAGTGGAGGGAAAAGAGATCTGAGTCCTCAACTTCTAAACGGAATCAATCCCGTGGTTGGAATTAGTCAATCCTAAATAGATAGCTCAACATTTAGATGTCGTCCCTAGGATTTGAACCCATGACCTCAAGGGTCATGGATACCCCTTAACCACTTGAACCAAGTGATGGAGGGTTCCAAAATTTGTATTTGATAAAAAAAAATGGCATCAATAAATTTTAGTTCAGCGGCGAATTTGATCAAATGGTTGTTGATGTAGGTGGCACGGAAAGGCCCATGACACACAAAAAAACACAGAACTAGTTCAACTGTTTTGCTGGAGAGCCCATCTACTCAATAATCTAAGGATTCTTTGGAGCTTTTTTTTTTATGCTTCCTTAGCACATATAGTAATAATTTAATTATTGTGATCGATGTTGGATTGCCCATTAAGGCACGAAATAACATAATTAGCTTATTATTAATGATAATTGCAAATTTTGGATGGGTTTTTAATTTTCACAGTTATCCTTCTTCTTATTATTTAAGATTGAAGATATAAACAGTGGAAGTTACTTAGTCCTATCACAAACAATGTAGATATTTTTTTTAACAATTTTGATGATTTCATTCAACCAAATATAGAGTTACAATTTTCAGTATAAATAAATTATTGAAAATAACTCTAAATATTAACAGAAAATATTTCTCCCTAAAAAATATACAATAAAACAAGAGAATGAGAAATATTCTCCTAGAGGATATAGGAAGAAACCTTCTTTGTCTTGAACATCAATATAAGATGCAACAAAGGTGCCAACCAGAGCTGGATTTGACAATTTTCTTCGAGTATCTTCCGTTTCTGACTTAACTTCATCATGATCTACTGACCAATAGCTCCCTTGGATAGATCAAAGGATATATCAACAACACCAAAACAACTAACAACAAAAAATTATTTAAACAAGGATAAAATCCTTGCTTACTTGAGATTAATCTCAAACTTAACTAAAATACATCATAAAAGTAATTAGGTGAGAAGAGTAATTAGGTGAGAAATTAGGTATTTTTTACCATTTTTGGTTAAAAAACATCCAAAACCTTGAAAGCAACAAGAAGAATGAAGAAAAACTAGTAGAGATAAAGGAGAGAGTTAGGTGAGAAGAGTAAATCAGTGTAGATATGAGTAAAAGGAAAATGGAAGATGAGAGGAAGTATGGTTTGTGGTCTTATTCTCCATCATCCTTCACTAAGCACCAGCTTTTCATTTTCAATGTACCATTGATCTGTTCTGAAATTATTAATTCAGTAATGTAGACAAAATTATAATTAGTTGGACCATTAAATTATTAGTTCAAACTAGGTACTCCTTAACTCACACTCTTGCTCCAGTACTTGGCCCTTCAAATCTTCATCATATTCTTTTGCTTTGAAACAATTATGTAACCTTAATCATTCTTTCTACAGCAAGGCTTGACACAACAAAATTCCTGATGTCAAACTAGCACATTGTAGCTCTATCTAATTTCAAATTATTATTGCTGCTAAACATTTATTAAAAAATGTGAAAAATGACTGACCCCAAATTTATTAGAACAATATCCCATAAAACACAAGAAAATCAAATCTTAGAAAAAGAAAATGAAAAACGTTTGAACTAAAAAGCCTTCTGATATAAAACTAAAAAGAAACAAGAAAATGAAAAGGAAAGTGAAGAGAAAATAAAAGGTATATGCTATATATCCAACATTTGATTTGACATTTTTTGTATTTTGATATTTTTTAAGTTAATAAAGAGATGATGGTCTAATTATTCAATTGGCTATACGCTAAAGAATAGTTTATTTTAATTATGTAAAAATAATTATATAAAATTAAATTTAATCCGATAGAATATAAGAGTAATAAAGAACTTTCAACAACTAATTTAATGAGAGAGCTTAAAAGTAAATGTTGGTAATTTTTTTTTTTGAACGAAAAATGTTGGTAATTTGATTGAATACTTTCCAGGAAAATTATTTTAAAAATCAAGATGATTTGAAAGGAATTTACACTTTTTCCTTTTCCCGGTGCTTATCCCAATTTGTCAACATACTGCTACTACTACGTAAGAGAATCTTATCCTCGTTCCAAAACCAGTCTCTCATCATCCCTCTGTTTTTCAAAACCAGTCTCCTTCAAAACACATATACACAGCACAGCAGCACAAGTCAATTGATTAAGCCATGAATATATATATATCGAAATTCTTGATTAACAAAATTACAAGAATCACGCATATAATAGCACTCACTCAATACATATGGATTAGGTTGAGATTAATTAATTCGAAATACATTCCTGTACACATCGATCATAATCGCAATTAATAATTCATACATTAATTATTAATTATGTCCACGCAATAAGAACGCGACTCGGCGCTTCAACCACCGTTAATCGCTCAGGAGTCGCAGGCAATCTCGCCGTGAAATTACTGTTAAGAGGCAATTCATCTTCTTTATTTATATCATCCTCAAAATTGAGAGAATAACTCGCAGCATCGTATCTAAAATCTGCAGAATTGTGACGCCTTCGATTTCTACCTCTTCTTCCTATTAAACTCCAGCATTTTTCCTTAATCTCCAATTCTTGCGCCGTTGATTTCAACCATGCGTACGGAGATCTCGGCGTCTGCGGCCTCCTGCTGTCTTCGGATCCTCCGCCACCGTCGCCGAGATCAGCAGTAGCACTCCCGTCGTGGAGGTGTTGAGAAGTAAAGCAGCAAACGGAGAATTTGAGCTTGTGTTTGAAAGATGGAGAATGCCATTCGTTGATCATGGGCATCGCCATTTTTTGAAACGAATTAATCGAAGCAGTACTCAATCAAAAAATCAGCTGATTAAAGGATAGATGGTGATGGTGGAGGAGGATCAGGAGAGTGAGTGTTATATATATGAACATATATAGAAAAGAAGTAGAGGATAAGGACGCAAGTCTCAGTGTTACAATTAGCTGGAAAAGGGAGCAGAAGAAACCGTGGGGCGGGCGTGGGGTGGGCTGCTTTCCGCCGTTGAAATACCCGCGTAAAAGGTAATATTTTTTTTTTTGGTTTTTTTGCTGGATACTATCTATTATTAAGAGTTAAAACCATCGCCAACTTTTAATTACGTAATTTAACAAAACTATTAACTGTTTTTATAGTCACATTAATTGTAATTAACTGTATTAATCTTAACATTAGCACCAGATATTAACTTAATTGCTGCTATTAATTAATTAATCTCTTCTGGTTTCTCCTTTTTTTTTTTATTTTTTTTTTTAACGAATTCTGGTTTCTCCTTCCTTCTGCAATTACAAATAGGATAGATTCATGCGTGGAGATTACTGCTCAGTGCTCCCCAAGTGTGTCTCTATGCGGTGAATGGAGACCACGTGTCTTTGACGCTGATGTCAAGTGGCTCTGTACCCTGCCAAGGAGAATCCTATTCTTGGGGTTAAAACTCCAAACTTAAAATAATATACTTGAAATTGAAAACATTACTGCAATGCCTGCCGTCCCACGTTAGCTTCTACCTTAGAAATCTCAAACTATTATTGGGAAAGGAAACTTGAAATTGGAGCATAGTATATTCAATTGAGTTGAATTAATTGTTAAGCATAATTTTGCTACTCTACAGTTCTAAATCAGATTAGTGGACTATTAAAAAATTCATAATTTATTTAAGTAAAACACTTATTAAAATTTTATTGTGAGGGTAAAGAAATTTTGATAAAATTCGGTTAAATTTTAAAAATAACTTTTATTTTTCAATAAAAGCTGTCAAAATTCATGGTTAAATAAGTTGTAGAAAAGAAGAAAAAACAAGAAAAATGAGCTAGGGCTTTGGGATATGGGCCAAGGCTTGTCCAAAACAGTGGATGAGGCTATGGCATAGGGCCCATATATCATAATGTTAAAGAGCTGTACAATGGCCCATATGTCTCGAGCAATAATTAGCATAGTCGCTCAGAGACCAGGGTATTAGCAAACGACATCGTATCCATTCCTCCTCCTCTTCTTCTTCAATTCGCTTCAGGCGCTCTCTGGAACTCTCCCAAGTCCAAAAGCCATTGTTGCAAATCCTTTATTACTCAAGTTTTTCATGGTTCTACAATCTTTCTCTCTTTTCGATTTTTTTTATATAATAGGATTCTCTTTATCGCCATTACTTCTTCTCCTCTCTATGCAGGACGAACAGCAGCAGCAGCAGCAGGACTCTGCGTCACTTGATGATTGTTTGAAGCTATTAAAAGGCGATCGAGACGAGCAACGCCTCGCTGGCCTTCTCCTTGTCACCAAATTTTGCAAAGGCGACGACGCTGTTTCTCTCCGTCGTGTTTATAACGCTGTCGGCGTTCGCTTTCTCGATAGGCTTCTCAGAACTGGTAACTTTTTCACCTTTATTGCCAAAAGTTAAATATGTCTCGTCGCCAAAAAAAAAAGAACTGCTTTTGTTTTCGTCGCCAAAAATATTTCGTTTTCCCGCGAAAAATAAATTTGTTATTTTACCATTTTACTAATTTACTGTTATTGTTATATGCGTGGCTAGGAATGGGTAAAGAAGCTGTTAGTGACAGTGGAGCTAACAATCGTGATGCATATTTACAGTTAGCGATTACAGTTATTGCTGCATTTTGTCGCATTCCAGAAATCGGTGCATCAAAAGATATGATTTCGAAGATTCCGCTTATACTGCAAATAATGTCAGAGTAAGATTCTTAAGCCTTGAAATTGTTCTAATGTATGTGATGTCATAAGCGAATGCTTTGTTGACCGCCTGTTTCCTGTAAAATGATCACACAGAGGAAATTCACTTGTTTTGGAAGACTGCTATGAGATATTGTACCTGCTAGTAGTGTCTTCTGATGATGGAACCAAAACTTTCTATGAATCTGGAGGCTTGAAAGTTCTAGCTTCGCAAATGTCTGCTTTGCCTGATGGTAATTTGAATTACATTGTTAGCTGGATTCATTTTTGCAGCTTTTCAAGATGTGTTAATTATCTTTACTGCATATTGGATTTATTTGCATATTCTCGATGAGGCAGTGTAGTGTGAATGCCCTGCAGGGTCTCATAT
Source organism: Mallotus japonicus (assembly GCA_949634005.1). Taxonomy (NCBI): domain Eukaryota; kingdom Viridiplantae; phylum Streptophyta; class Magnoliopsida; order Malpighiales; family Euphorbiaceae; genus Mallotus; species Mallotus japonicus. The sequence continues at coordinate 16,532 of CATIWK010514956.1, forward strand.
GGTGGAGCTTGCTTTGAAAATTGTACAACCTGTGCAGAATAAGTTGTCGCAGGGCTCTACCACCAATACCTACATATCAGATCTGTCAATGGTGGTAAGGTTTTTTTGTTTTCTTGTTTTTTGGCATGAGTATTTAGTTTGTTACTCAGTATAGCTAATATTTTTTAAAATGTTTTCTTCTCCTATAGGTGGCTTCATTAGCAAGGCAATTTGCTGTGTTGCATAATCAATTAAAATTTGAAGTGCTTCACCTGCTCTCTGATATCTTCTCATCAAAGTGCTCGGTATGCTGTTATTTCCTGATGATGAATTGGAAAGGATAAAGGGTTGGCATTGTAAAATTGATGTAGCCATGTAGGAGAGAGTAGGGTTCGGCCTGCTTTTGGCATATAATTGTTGATAGTTACTGCTTCTGAAACTTTGATATTTTCTTACTTTTTTTATTTTTTCAGCAACAGCTTCGAAATGCAATGCGTATGATTGCAGGGAACACTTGGCCAGATTATATGCGTATTGGAGTCATTGCTATTTTACAGAATCGAGTAGGTAAACTGCTTGAGTTTGATTCTCCTTTTGCCTAAATTCTGCTTAAGATTAGGATGGCTAAAGACATTGAATGATGTCCACCATATAGCTAACATATGTGTGATTCCTTATGATATAATGTTCCTTGCTGTTTGCGAAATGCTTGTTTAACTTATACATTGCTTAAATTGCATATATATGTGTGTATAACTTATTAACTGGATGAAATGAAATTTTATCGACATTTTTCCAATTCAATTACAGCACCTATTGAAAGGCTTCATGCCCTTATTTTGGCTGAATCTATTGTGTCCATATTGGGGGAAAGCTGGCTTATTGGTCAACCCAATCTGCCTGATTTACAAGAACCCATGCCGGCTGACAGGTTAGTTATACTTGCAAGTGCTTCCTTTATTTAAGGCCTTTTTTGTTGGTGAATCATGCTATCATGTTTTTACCATTCCATTTTCAGGTGTCTATTGCTTGTCTTTGAGTCATCAAGGGTTGAAGTTGCTGTTTTGCTCAATGAGCTGGCCTATTTGAAATATGAAGCTTCCAGTAATACTTCAAGCACTGGTGAAACTATTCTTTTAAAGCAAAGAAATGTGGCTATTGCTTTTTCTTTGGTAGAGAGGATAATCAAATTAATATCGACAATGGCTGGAAATGAAGGTGCTTATATGGACACCAGTCCTAACTCCCCTAATTTTCATGAAAAGTGATGCAATATCCTTATTTTGTTGAAATGTTTGTTTGTGTAAACTTGTTTAATATGTGCTCTTCCTGCTGAACAATTTCTCTTACAAAGCATACATGGTGTTATATAATTTATGGACTGGATGGCACATCTTCTGTTTGAATTCAAAAAGTTTTGAACACTATTTATATCATTTACTGCATATACATGTGTCTTTTGTTTGATTTTGTTCCCAGAAAACCTATATTTTCAGCATTTGCTACTGCTTCTTTTTCCTTTTGTAATTGTTATCATTCTCAGAAGCTTTACTTGCTTGATTAAATCATCATATGCAGCGGAACTCATTGGTGAAAGCACATTCCTAAAGATTATCAATGGGCTTAATGAGACAATTAATGTAGTGCTAGAGTATATACAAGATGCAAAGGTAATATTTCTCATGTTGTTATTTTTCTTGTGCTTCAGTTCTACTGACTTCTTTCATCTATAGGAACATGGACTAAAGAAGGGAAATGATCTTCTTGCTTCGGTACGGGTTGTTGGGAGGTATGTTGTATGCATTCTTTCTGACTTATACCTGTATGGAGGTTAATCATAAATTATGTCATTGTTGCTCGGAGAAAAAGTTTTGCAAAGAAAAAAAAAATATTAAGTACGCACAATTGATATTTTGTATAACAGTTGGTAGGCAATCAGTGTGAATGGTGAACTGATATATTCTTAGACAAGGAAATTTTCTTCCTTTTGTTGTCGATTAAGTGTGTCTTGTTATTTTGAATTTTAGAGATTCTTGTAAGTTTTTCAAAATTGTTGATGATGCCATCTTGCAGGTGGCAGCACTGATATTATTAAAAGAGAAAATATTGGACTTCAAATTTACTAGTTTTCACTTTAAAGTTTTATGTAAAGGCAATTCGTTTTGCATCAGGGAAAAGATAAGATTTGAGATTTAGGTAGGATGCATATCTAATTACTCATTTGTACACTCAGTCATGCCTCTGCACCATATGGGATAGATTGTATACTTGGATGGCAATGATTGTGAATTTTTCCCTTAATGTGCATGCTATATTGTTATCCTCTTTCCCTATTTAGAGGATATGGTCTCTTATGATAGAAAAGCCAGATTTTAGTGTTTGTAAATGGATTTTACTTTGTATGCACTGCTCTACCTATATTTTTTTTTTTAGGGATTTCGGCCAGCACATGCATTAAAAATTATCTGTTCATCCTTTTGTTCTTATTTTGAGCTGGTGGATTAATAGTTGTGTTTGTTACAGTTATCTTGCTGAAACACCTGATGCAAGCAAAGACAAGGTCAGAGAACTTTTGGGGTACATGCTGTCAATTGAAGGAGAAGATGAATCAAGGTTTAGTAACAGCATAGTTTTCTGTAAATTTGAATAATTTACATTCTTCTCTTTTCCTAATATTTCAAATGACGATGACTTGAGTGCAATTTTTTTTTACTGGCAGTCCTTTTCTCTCTATTTGTTTTCTACTTCCAATGCTGTGTCAAATTACAATGAAAATTGAAGGATGTAAGGCTTTAGTTTCTTCCGGAGGTTATAAAGCTGTAAGTTGATAAAAATTTTCACCTGATGTTTTCTCTTCGGTTGTCTTTGGAAATTGGTGTGCCTGAAAGTGATTTTAAGTAGTGGTTCACCTGATTTTAAGTAGTGCACTGTGCAATATTTTCCCCTCAACTGAGGTAGGTGAGAAAGCATTTTATTGATCTTAGATATCTGTTCTGTTTACAGGTGGTTGGATGCCTAGTAAAAGTGATTGGACCAAGTCACTATACAGTTGAAGATAATAGCTCCATATTCTTGGCTTGCGATACAATACTGAATTTGCTTTTGAAGGTAGCATTAGCTTTAGTCTATAGCAACCTGTTATTTTGTATCAAACAAGATACTAACAGCTCTTTTTCTGTTTTCAATAATTTCCCATTACTAGAGGGAGCAAATACCATTTTTGATGGATGAATCAACTGTTGTCAATCTTTTGATGGCCTTGGGATATTGGGGAGGTACCTGATTAACAGCTTCCACCTATGTTGCCTACTTTAACTGATTAATAAAAACTGGAAATTCATTTTTTTGGTTGTGTCTCTATCCATGTGTGCCTGCCTTGTGTCTGTGGGTTAGTGTGTTTGGTTTCTCTTTTATAGTGATCATCTGGTCAAATTTGCCTCTACTTTTTGGTGATGGAGTCATCTATTCCTAGTGTTGAGTTAGTATCAGCATGTTTTGTCATTGATGATGTTTGTAAGCTTGTTTTTTCTTTCTCCTCTGCAGAGAATGCTAATGACCCATCTGTCCTTATGATGGCTTCAAGTATCTGTGCCCTGATATTCGATAATACATCAGAGCAGGCTCTTCTGAGTCATCCTGGGTTCAACAGCTCCTCACTTAACAGTCTATCTCAGCTCTTTGCAAGAAGTTTAGCTTTTTTCAAGCACCAGGTAAATTATGATGTTAATTAAATGGCCTAAGCTTTTGGCTAGAATAATTATTTGTGAACATACTATAACATCCCAAGTTAGTATTGAACATTGGATGATGAGTGAACTCCTTGTTACATGACTTTTTCAGAAGTGTTTGAATGGAATGCATTTTTAAGATGGCATCAAGAGGCTAGATTTCGATTGTTTCCCTTCTCTATTTGTTGTAGGATTTAATTGGAATAAGCAACTGCTAAACAGTTTTATTGCCCTTTTCCCCAATCCGGACTCTTTTAACATACCAATGGTTGATGAGCTAACGTACAGTTTCCTCCATTGAATTCATGACAGGACATGTCTGATGCCGTCAAGGCAGAAACGGACCTCCTTGAGATTGTTAGTTCAGGTTGTTAACGAATTCAACCTTATAAAGTGGAGTTGTTTATTTCCTTTTTCATTTTGTTATATTGATGGAGGTAATTCATTGTGAACTGATGCAGGGTTGTCACGATGGGCTCATCGATTTCCACGAATAAGTGAGGCAGTTCAGAGAATTTAATAGCCGAAATTGCTTAGCGTTGGAGCGTAGGATTGTAGTAGCCCTTGTTGCTTGCTGCATGACGCTAGAACATTAATCGGCCTGAATTTTGATCTGTTACACTGCGAGTTATTACATTTATGTTCGCCTACATTACTTCCTGGGATGTGACCACCTGGCTAGTAGGACCCGAATTATCTGCCCACAGATCTAACTTCGAAGGAATTAATCTTAACAGCGCCATCCTCGTATATAGCATGCTCAAGATTAAAATAATTTAATAGAGGTCCCTGCCTTCCATTAAGAAGCTTAAACAACCTGCCCAATGCAATCGTGGTCGTTGAGCAACTTACTATACCGATCAAGTCATTGTTATAATGTTTGGTATCTCTTTTTTTTTTTTCTACTTATAAAGAGAATTAACCATCTGCCTTGGAAGTTTCCTTCCAAAAGACATAGTTTAACTCATTGTTTGGTTAAATTCTACTAAACAATTCATTTTATTTTCAAATGAATTCGAAATTCATTTAAATTAAATATAATTCATTAATAAGAATTGATTTAGTGGTAAATAATTCCACAAAATTAAAAGGTTGGAATTCAGAATAAATTTTATAAAATTTTCAATTAAATCAAATGAATTTAGCTTGGTTACGCGAGATCACAAAAGATGTTAAGAAGCCGCAATGCTATAATTTGCTTTGGATATTTACGGATGCAAATAGATAGTTTTGCAAGTAATATTTAGGTTTTAGTACTTTTGTTATCTCTTTTTACGAGATGTTAATATCTAAGAACCATCCTTCAACATCTGGTTAAGGTCACATATGGCTAATTCATTGGAAAAATTTTTTAATTTTTTTTATGTTAGTTCTCAGTAGGGGTGTGCAAAAAACCGGCCGATAGAATTTCCGAACCCGGTCCGAGCTGAAGTATAAGGAACAGTTCGGTTCATGTGGGTGTAGAGGGCGGTTCTGGTGGAGGAGGCAACAAAATCAGAGTTTCAGTTTTCGGCTCGGTTTGAAAAATGACCAAATCGAATCGTTCGAACTTCCGTTTTATACCATGCGCTGCGTTTTGACTTAGGGTTATTTAACCCTACATATATATACATCTTATAACACTTCCACACATCCCTCATTTCATTTTTCGCCGCCTCCCCTTCTTCTAACCCTAAAATTCTCTCCT
>CATIWK010515018.1:0-11402 GCA_949634005.1 Mallotus japonicus
TTGAAAATATGTCTCTTATCCCACATTGGAAATATACACATGATTTAAGTGGCTTATAAGTGGAGTAGATTGGGCCTTAACATAAGCCAATTGGTTTTGTGTTAGATGGGCTCAACCCCATTTATGAGTCCACTTGTGTACATGGGTTTATGCTCCCCCAGCCCGTGGATAATTTTCACAATCTCTTGCTGCAACTGCAAGAATATCAGCGCAGGAAACCACTCTAGGGCATATCTTCTCTACTTCAGATTTTGCTTTGTCAATGACTTCAAAACCTCTAACAGAATTCTGATTGGGCAGCACAGACTTTTTGCTTTGGATAGATGAAGTCTCATCCAGTAGGATTGAGGCGTCACAACCCTGCGAAAACCAAATTAAGATTTATTCACAAACATTATATACATGTATAGATATAGCTGCAGGGTCATATGAAAACGATACCTGAACAAAGCAATCATTGAAATACAGACGAATGAGAGATGCCGCCATTCTACGTTCTCTCGCAACAGCAGTTCTGATGGATGTTCTGATAGTACTGCGTGCTTTTGGACATGTTTTGTCATAAAACTTAGAGGTAAGTTGAGCCTGGCATGAGGCTGTGCTCAAAAGCAGCAACACATACATGATAGTAGTTGCTACTTTTGCAGGAGACAGAAGGAAGCTGGAAGCTGAAGTTTCCATTTCCTTGGGTTACGTATACTACAGCTAGTAAAAAACATTTCAAGGGGAATTAAAAATAGTTGAAGCAATAAGAGGATATTGGAATTGAGATGGAGAAGAAAACAAGGTGGCGATGTATTTATATATACATGCAATTATACGATTTGTCTTGGCAATTGAGACTACTGTTTAATTTAAGGATAATGTTTCTTGTCGTTACGTGCCCCTTCAATTTTTAAAATGTTCTTCTTTCTAATTGAGAGCCACCCCTATATTTAGGACAAAAATGACAAATCAAATTTTTTATGTTTTATTTTTTAGCGGATCACGACACACTGTTGATGTCGCAGCCTGCGATACCTATCGCCATCCTTTAATTTAATTATTGAAATGATGTGCAGCCAGCCAGCCACTGTTCAAGTTTGATGCCTCTGATTAACAACTTGACTGAGACTTGAAATTTTCCAAGTATAAGAATTTGTCTAATTGTTATATATATGTATATAACATTTTAAAAGAGGATATAGATAGATTAATGTAACCCCAGAGGAGTATGTGATGGCACCATCCCCCTGTCAAAATATTAAAACTGGTCTCCTATACCAAAATAATTGCACTTGTATTGTTATAATTAACATTTATATTTTCGTCTTTTTGTTAATAATTATAAATATTTAACACGTGCCTAAATGCCAATAATATTAATTTTAGATAAGAAATAGCAAGGAAAAGATTAGGCCTTATGTGTAATGACTTTTGTATGAAAAACAATGCACTGAGTAGTCAGTGAGAGAGTAGTTAAGAACTCATTTTCAAGAGCATCATGAGGTATAAGGTTCAATTTTCTATTAAAAAAAAAATAATACACTGAGTAGGGAAATAATAATTTTAAAAAATCTAAAAAAAAAAAAAGAAAACCAATTTAAGTGAAAATAACTATTAATTGAAAAGTTAATTATTTTAAGATTACAAATGAATTTAGAGTTAATTAAATGATAAGATAAAAATTTTGTCCTGAATTAATGATTGATTAAATTATAAATATTCAAACGAATTTTGTTTTTTAAATAGTGTTATTGGTGATGTCAATTCTGATTCGACATATGATAACTTATGAAATTTTATTCTTTTTAACTAAAATTCAATTCGTATTGTATAATTTTATCTATATAAAAAATATATTTATAAAAAAAATTTATAAATTTATAAGCACACAAATGATATAGAAGGATCATCACTAAAAGAAGAAATTAATTAACAATTATAAGTTTTCATCAAACAATCAAGCAAACATCACATCCTCATCCTTTTCGAATTATTTATTTTGTTGAATTATTTATTTTTTTATATGGTCACATTTTACGACTTAGAGACAAAGCCAACTCTTTTTGGACATAAGCTGGTAATCTGACTTACGGGAGTTTGCTTCTCCTATTAGCCAAGCCTGGTTGTTCAAGCCTACAAAAACATCAACATCTTATTTCTACCCATTTGGTCATCAATTAGCCGTCAGGATTTAAATTAATTTGTTCACTCCTTCATGTTGCATTGTTAATTAGTAGTATTTTTTTTTTTTTTTTGGAAATGTTAATTAGTAGTAGTATTTGGTTATCTATTTTTTGGACAATCTTCACGTGTTGGTCCTTGATTGGTAGCTTTGTATTCATAAATTATTTTTGTCTTATGGCAGCTTTGGAAACACACACACGAAACATGGGGTACCAAGCCTCCAACCTATATCATTTTGCTAAAATTACACCATATATATATATATATTTAAATGAAGTTATCAATATTAGAGTTTTTTTTTTTTCAATTTTCATTTTTGTGGGTTCCATTTATATTTTTTTTATTTTTTATATTATTGTTGTGTGCAGTTCTCTTCCTTTTTTTTTTTATTATCTTATCCTCTTCGTCTTTTATATTGTTTCATCTTTTCTCTCAAATCCAACTTTAACCATTACAAGATTTATAAAATTAATTTATTCAAAACGAATTTTTTTCATTTCTTTGTTAAAAGAGAGCAAACTCATATATTTTACAATTAGATTTCAATCTTAGATTCTCCATCTTTTTTTAATTTTTTTTGCCTATTAGAAACTCACAATGTCATAAATCATCAAGAATTGTAATGGGTAGGTGTTAAATTTTTTTTGGTTATTAGTTACTTGGGTGATTGTTAGGTTTTATTCTTTTTCTTCATCTCATTATTCTTTATGTTGTTTTTTTTTTCCAGGTTGTTGTTTTGTGTTTTCTTCCAAGTTGTTGAAGAGTTTGTTGTAAGGTTGTTGTGAGACTGTTTGTTATTTTTAATTGCTGAAAAGTTATTTGTAGTTGTTTTGTGATTCTTCTAGTTGTGAAGGTTTTGTTGTTTTTTAGTTACTGTAGGTTGTTTTGTGGTTGTAGCAGGTTGTTTTGTCAAGTTATTGTCCTCATTTTTTCATTATTTTGTGGTTTTCCCTTTTTTGGGTTAGTTTTGAAAAAATCCCTAAACATTTGCCTAATTGGGTTGCAAGATTTTTTCAAAATGAATGTCTGCTGTTAAACTTTAATTTAATTTATTATGTTTTTTCTAAATTAGGTTGTCAAGACTTATCAAAATATAACTAATTCATTTCAATTAGAATAAAATTATAAAAGTGATAGTTTTTAATTATTATATTTTTTTTGAGGTGATAGTTTTTAATTATTAATTTAACAGTTCGAACTCAAAATGTTATTTAAGCAATTAATTATTAATTTAACAGTTCGAACTCAAAATGTCATTTAACCAAGAACGACCCATACTAGCTATTTTGGATGATTATTGATACTGTCCTAATTCAATCACCTGCCAACAGCAGATCCCCTTTCTTGAAATATATATATATATATATATATATAAAAATTTTTGTATAAACCAGCTAACCAAAAATTGAACCGAATTCGGTTCTGAATGTTGAAAAAAATTTGAATGTTGCTGATAGAGAAAGGTTTTTTAAGTTCTCTTTTGTCAAAAGAGAAGCAAATAGGGTAGCAGATTGGACTTGGAAGAATGAGATGTTTGTATTATCTTGTCCAGGTTTGATTGTAAACCCATCTCCTGAGTTACAGGCTTTATTCTACTCTGATGTAAATTTGCTTTATTAATGAAAATCTATATTGTTCCAAAAAAAACAAAAAAACAAAAATTCCTCTTAAACTGAGGGCAGCTAACAACAAAATATATGAATGCGAGCATCCACATTTTCAAAAAATACTCTTATGTATATGTATTTACAAATAGACTAGCTACAGACACAGCACAAAGCTCCTTAAATTGGTAGCAAAAGGAACAGAGCTATTTAAACCAAGGTACCTGGTATTGAAATTAACCTGATGTTAGAACATATACATTTTTCCTTGGAAAAACTACAGTAGGAAACATAATTACATTGCTTCAAACGTCTCCTGCATCCATCTGGCTTGCATTTGTAGCCCTGCATCTCTCAATGCATTGAAAGCAGATCTATATAGCCTTCCATCTAACTTTGTTCCTTGTGTTTTCATGTCCTGAAGAAGCTTCAACAGCTTATCGATTCGACCAATTTTCGAGAATACACCAACCATGATTCCTGCTATTGCTTTGTCTATCACACCTCCATTGATTCTGTACTCATGGTAGTAACTCACGCACATATCAAACTCCTTCTCCCTGTTGTACGCGCTTATTACACTCGTGTAACTTACCTTATCCGGAGCCACTTTCCTCCTCTTCATCTCTTTCCAGAGTTTCTCCACCTGCCTCAGGTTCTTGACTCTTCCATGCATATCCAACAATGAATTGTATATCCATACATTCGGTTTGCAACCCTTTACTTTCATTTTCGCCACCAGCCTCATTGCATCTCTGATCCGTCCTGTCTTTCCATACATTGCAATTATGCTGGAATATGCCACAACACATTTGTCAAATCCTTTTTCCTGCATCTCCAAGAACACCATTTCAGCTTTAGAGTACAACCCACTTCGACAATATGCGTTTATTATCGAAGCGTAAGTCACTTGTCCAGGCTCACAGCCACCAGATTTCAACTCCTCATAAACTGTCACTGCTGCGCGAAACCCTCTCTTCCTAGCAAATCCATTGACAATTGCACAGAATATGCAATCACACATTCTCATTTTTACTCGCTTCATCGCCTTAACAGTCTCAAGAGTCTTCTCCAATAGCCCTTCATCTACATACATCAACACAAGTTTCAAGAAAATTTCAGGATCCGTTAACATTTTATTCTCTTCGGCTTCTTGAAATAGCTCTTCAGCTATCTGAACCTCTCGGATTCTTGCAAATGAAGAGATTAAAGAAGCGTAAATTCGAGAATCCCCCAAAATGCCTTTCTTTTTCATGTCTCCAAAGTGTTCAAGAGCTTCAAAAACTCTGCCTGATTTCCCTAAGGATTCACATAATACCCTATAAATTTGGGCTAATACTGGTCTTGAATATTTTAATTTTCTACTTTCATATTCATCAAACAATACTACAACCTTCTCTGTATCACCAATTCTCTGGTATGCCTTCATTACATGGCAGTAACCCTCAGAATCCATTAAAATGCCTGCTGATTTCACTTTCTCATACACAAAAATTGTTCTACTATACATATGCAGCTTATTATATCCTCTGATTGCTGAATCAAAAGCCAAGGCAGCAACTTCATTATGAGATTTGAAACACTCAAGTAAAGATTCTACAATTCTGAATTTTCTGGCTTTAATGCAACTATAAACAAGTCTTGAACACGTATTTTTATCAGGTAAAACATTGTATTTCTTGAAATCATCAGCAACTGATAAAATCAAATCCCAATTATTCGACTGTATCATGTACCTTATTAGAAGATTCAACATTGATTTTTCTGGTTTAAATTCTTGCCTCTCTGTTGCTTTCTTGTAGTACTCATAAGCTAAATGTTCTGTTCTTGGATCCTGAAGCACTCCCCGCAAGAATTGGTTTAAATTCTCCGAGTCCGGCACCGGATCATATTCCGGAGAACCTTGAACTCTGAAGTCGACCTGAATGACAGGGAAATTTGTGAAAGGCTCTTCCAAGAGTGGAGAAGGGCAACTTGAAGAATTCAGTTGGAAAAGAGGAAGACTGGAAGAGCATGGGAAGGAGAGAAATGAAGGGGTCTTCCATGGAGGAGTGAAGATGACGATCTTGTGGGGTTTTCTGGAAGAACTAATGGAAGAAGCAATTGACCAATCTGGAGATCTTGAAGTTGCCATTAAAACTTAAATCTTCAAAATGGGTGGTGCTATTATGATTGTATTTTCTTTCAGACAGGACAGGCACAGGCACAAGTTTATCCGGTGGAGATTTTTGGCATGCACGTTAAGATCATTGGAGCCAGTAGAAGGATGGCATGTGGATGATTCGCTGACATATAAGATTATCTGTTCTCAAGAATGCCACGTGTTCAAGTTCCAATCAGAAAGTTTTACATTTTGTGGGAAAAACTAACTGAAATACAATATTTTTAAAGAAAAATAACTATAAAATCACTTTTATACTGATAAAATAAAAAAAATTATTTTAGTATTACATACTAGTACAATATATATGATATATAATTAAATAAAGTAATAAACCTAAACAAAATAATGCTACTAATTATTTTAAAAGTCTAAAATTAAAAATATTAATGTAATCATTTTGTATTTATATTGTATAAATATATTGATAAATGTTTGTGTTAAGAATATTCATTATAATTATTAAATTCATAAAACAAAAAAATAAAAATAAATTATAATATAAAATATTATTTCGGTTAGAATAAAACTAAAACATTTCACTAGAAGTAACTACTTTAAATTTTCTAGTTGAAATAAAATATCTCGCATGATAAAAAATTAAAAAATTTTGCCTCGAGAATATTATATTTAATAATTGGATTTATAATATAAAGATATGTGTTATTTTTTAGTTATTATTTTTTTTGACTTTTTTTATTTTCTGGTTGTTGTTATCCATTTTTTTTACTTATTTAAAATTTTTTTTTTAGATACAGGGGAGGGCCGAAGGCCAGACCAGAAAGGGATTAGGAAGCAACTACTGTGCGTGGCCAGGCCACACCTATCTCATCCATAGTCATCAAGTGGAGAATCTTAGTAGGAGCCACTTCGAGCACCTTGATACCCATCCGAAGCTCAAGAGCTTTATTAGCAAGGAAGTCTGCTACTTGGTTAGCCTCGCGATACACATGAGTAATCGTCACGGTCCAATTCCTATTAAGTAAATCCATACAAGCATACACGATATTGGCATGAATGCTGTTACAAATTGCCTTGTTATTAAGCCAAAGCACCATTGAACTAGAATCCACTTCTAATAAGATCATGCGGAAGCCTTCGTCCCAAGCTAAATTCAAGCCCTGAAGGACCGCCCACAGTTCAGCTCCAATAGCATCACAGGCGCCAATATTGATCTGAAAACCTCCTAGCCATTTGCCATTAAGGTCGCGAAGAACCCCTCCTCTACCAGCAAAGGAAGCATTTTGCTTGCTGCTTCCGTCCATATTTAATTTGGCAAATCCCTCATTAGGAGGGGACCAACCAACAAGAATACACTGTTTGGAAATATTTCGAAAAACTGACCTTAAACTTGTCATGGCCTTCTTGACATCAGAGAAATAATGAAATAAACAATCAGCCTTCACCTGAATAGGACTGGACTCAAAGAAAAAAATGCGCTTGCAGTGCCATTTCCAAAGCCACCAAAGGACTATAGCAAATTTCTCTGCCCATCCAAGAGAATCAGAATGATGGCCCCTGATGAATAAGTTCGAACGAATCCAATCCAGGAAAGAAACAGAATTATAGCTATCAATGACCTGATGACTTAAGAACAAAGTCCAAACCTGAGAAGCAAGCGGGCAGTCACGAAAAATGTGAGCTAGAGTCTCATCAGTCTGGATGCAAACTTCGCAATAGGAATTAGGAGAGAATCCCCTTCTAAATCTCTCAACATTGCTCATGATTTTTCCATGACACAGAAGCCAGATAAAAGAGCGGATCCTTTGAGGAACTTAAAGACTCCAGATTTTTTTCCATAATGTGCTGGAATGAGTAACAATTGGGGTAACTTGTGCTTCATAAGCAGATTTGACTGGGAATAAACCATTTGAAGATAAGGACCAGCATAAGGAATCCGACTCATTAGCATCGATTCTCACCAAGAAGGCGGATAAGCTGGGAATAATGTGGTCAGGTAACACATGCTTTAGTTTTCTCCAGTCCCAGCCTTGACTTGGCACCTAATAATCTGCCACAAACTTGAATTGATCACCATAAGGGATATCAGTTAGAGCAACTGAGATAAGGGGACTAGGGAGAAGCCAGGGATCAAGCCAGAATCTAGTTTTTCTACCATTAATTACCCGCATTCTGGAGCCATTATTTAGCACCGAAACTTTCTTGATTAAACTTTGCCAAGTAATAGAAGCTTGAGACTTCCTTTGAATCCCATTCACTGATCTGTCTCCATAAAAGTATTTATTGCCAATCACCTGAGCCCACAACTTATCAGGTTCAGAAATAAGTCTCCAACCCAACTTCGCAAGGAAGGCAATGTTGGTGTGCTTCATATTCCTGATGCCCAACCCACCCATGCTTTTGGGCATAGAAACTTGCTGCCAATTAACTAAACTTGGTTTCCTTTTATTAGCTCCAGCCCCACTCTAAAGGAAATTTCTACAGCGTTTTTCAATTTCATTACACACTCCCACTGGAAACGCTCTGGTTTGCATAACAAAGCAAGGAATGGAGGTCAAGACTGATTGAACTAAGGTGGTGCGACCAGCAAAGGAGAGACATTTGGCTTTCCAACCTTCCAAGCAATCACCAATGCGGTCCAGAACTTCTTTAAAGGAATTCTTAGACATCCCGCCATGAATAGTCTGCCTGCCAAGATATTTTCCCATGTTGTTCACCAAAGGAATCCCTGAAATGCTAGATAACTCCAAAGCCAAGTTGTGATCAACGTTTCTGGAAACAAAAATACTAGACTTAGCAATGTTTATTTTCTGGCTAGAGGTAGAATAAAAGGAGTTTAAGCAATCCATAATAACTTTCATCTAATCCGTGGAAGCTCTAGAAAATAGGACCATGTCATCTGGGAAGAACAAGTGAGACAAATCAGGACCAAAGTGAGACACTTTAATTAGTTTCCATTTTCCGTCATTAACCAGATGTTGGATCATGTGCGATAGCCATTCAATGTATAAGACAAACAGATAAGGAGAGATGGGGTCTCCTTGGCGAATTCCTCTAGAAGGGAAGAACTTATCAAGCTTGGAGCCATTCCAAAGGAGGGACATGGAGGGAGAAGTGACACAGTTCATGATATTGCGAACCCAGCCTTCATCTAGACCCATTTTCCTAACTGTGTCCTCTATGAAATGCCAAGATAATCTATCGTAAGCCTTCTCAAGATCAATTTTTATGGCCATCATACCATGACCAGATTTTTTACCATGCATAGTGTGGATGACTTCTTGAAAAATCACCAAGTTATCAGTTATCTGTCTTCCTGGAACAAAGCTGCATTGGGTAGGGGAGATGATATGAGGAAGACAAACTTTAAGTCTATTCACTAGGGTCTTAGTGATAATTTTATAAACCACATTACATAAGCTAATGGGTCGGAATTGCTTAATCGAATCTGGGTTAGCTGTCTTAGGAATCAGCACAATTAACGTTTCATTCATCTCTGAAGGAAGCAACCCATTGTCAAAGTAGTTAAGAACAAAATCACAGATAGAATTCCCAACAATATTCCACATCTTTTGGTAGAACCCAACTTGAAAGCCGTCTGGACCTGGGGATTTAAAGGGAGCCATTGCCATAACAGCAGCTCTGATTCCTTCTTGAGAAAAATCTCTATCAAGACATTTATGCTGACTATCATTAAGATGAGGGAAGTTAGCAGAAATAAAATCCAGGTCCACTATATTTCCATCCGGCCCTTCAGTATACAGATTAGTGAAGAATTCAAAAGCCATACTTTTAAGACGATCTTGATCCCACTCCCAATCTCTGTCTTCATCCTTTAGCCCTTTAATCAGATTTTTATTCCTCCTAACCAAGGTGGACAGATGGAAAAACTTGGTGTTCCTATCCCTAGAGTGAATCCAATCTTCCCTTGACTTCTGAAACGAGAGCAACTCCTCTTATCTGAGGATTATATCCAATTCATCTCTGAGCTTGTTCTCAAGAAGCCTGAGCCGGGAGAATGGATTTAAAGCTAAAACACGCTGCACCCCACTTAACCGAGCCCATATTCTGCGTTTCCGCCGAAATATATTTCTAAAAACTTCAGCGTTCCAAGTTTGTAGAGAAGAAGAGAGGTCCTTCAAGCTCTCCGCCAGGGATTTAGAATGGTCCCATCCGTCAAACACTGCTCTCTGGAAGTCAAGATGAGTGAACCAGGTAGCCTCAACACTGAACAGTTTATAGCAATGAGAAGAAGTCTCATTATCCAGTCTTAAAAGGATGGGGTTGTGGTCAGAGTGACTCCTAGGAAGATGGCTGGCTGAAGTATGGGGATAGAGGTTCCGCCAGTCCGAGTTGCAAACCATGCGACCAAGTCTAGCACTTCTAAGGGAAAAGCCAACAGTGCCTCGGCTCCAAGTAAAATAGGATCCAGAGAAGCCCAAATCAATGACTCCTTCTTCAAACATCCACTTGTTAAAATGAGCGCTACGTCTCAAGGAGAAGTTGGTGGCATCACTGACCTCATTTCTATTCAACACTGAGTTAAAATCCCCTGCAATCATCCAAGGACCCTCAATCTGAAGATTCTGATGAGAAAGGCATTTCCAGAGATCTCTTCGTAAAGAAACATTAGGACTTCCATAAACAAAGGAGAGCAACCAGCTCACGTTATTAGGAAGGGACACTTTGCAGTGAATAAATTGGGGGTGGGTTTTTAATACAGACAACCCAATATTGTTATTCCAAAAAAGCCAGATGCCGCCGCTAAAGCCCAAGGCTTCAACACTGACCCAATTATCAAACCCAATTTTACTACACACCCTATCAGCATTCGAGCCACTGATCTTCGTTTCAACTAAACCCAGGATAGAGGGGTTGTAGGAGGAAATGATAAATTTCAGAATGCAGTCAAAACCAGCAGAGGCCGCACCTTGACAGTTCCAAGAAAGACTAATCATCAAAATAAGCAGGAGGTACTGGACGAACAAAGCTAGAAAATCGTTCTCATAAAAGCCAAAAAATCTTGAGTCAATAAGCACAGGAAAGAGAGGCTGTAACGCCCACCTAATGCATTTGCATTTAATTACATAATATGCATATCATATAGACATGAGATGCATGAGATATGTGTGGTATTAATTTCAATGTTTATAATTAAATCCATAAAAAAAAATTTAATTAGAAAGTTAAGGGATTAATTGGTTAATGGAAAAAGTAAAAGGGGCTTAAATTGGTTTAGTGATTATTATTATTATTATTATTAAAAAAAAAAAAAAGGGTTAGTACGTGGGTGGTTTTAAAGGAAGGAAGGAAGGAAGAGTATTCTTATCTTCCTTCTCCTCCTCCTTCTTCTTCTTTTTCATCTTAAAAAAAAAAAACACTGAATTATCAAGTAAAAATTGAAGGTCTAGAATCCATTTCAGAGCATAATCTTCATCTTCAAAGGCCTTAGATGCTTATTTGGTAAGTAATTTTAATATTTTTGTTGAATTAAGTTAGGGATTATA
>CATIWK010515157.1:0-29702 GCA_949634005.1 Mallotus japonicus
CGCTTTAAACTTTAATTAAAAACTTCATTAACAAATATTTTTAACATTAATTAAATAAAATAATTAAACTTAATAATCTTCATTTAATATTAATAAGATAAAATTCACATTTAAATTCCCAAATTAATTTCATAAATAAATACAAAAATTCGGGTGTTTACACTATTTCTAACAAAAAAACAAGTCTTTCTACTCTCTCTTAATTGCTTCGTATTATTTTCAAAGTCTTCCAACTACTTCAGTCACTCATTTGAAAATATCATCAGATGCTATATTTCCCACATACCTTCTTCACACATAAGTATCATTTATCAACACCCAAAGTCTAACCCATATTATATACATCTTTTTATGGTGAGACATTGATTTTGATAATATAATTTGAAATTTCTTTTACCATTTTCTATTCATATTAAAAAAATTTAAAAATTATATTTACTGATATTTCTATTCATATTAAATTTTTTTTATAAATTATATACATGTGATTTTTTTTTATTATCATTAAACTCGTTTTTTATGAATAAACTTTAAATATTTTGTTTATATATAACATAAATTATTATTTTATATTAATAATTAGATAACAAATATTAGTTAATTTAATTTTTATTTTTATTAAAATTTAATAGAATATATGAAAATCATAAATTTTCTATTTTATTTATATAACATAAATTCTATGAACTAACTTTTATAAAAATTAATGGTTACAATTAATAATTATATAAATAAAATTTAGTTAATTTAAATTTAATTTTTTCATTAATTTTTTGTAAAACTTTTAAAAATAATATAAGCATTATTATATTGAGGAAATTACAAAAAATAGCAGGTTTGACCAGCCTAATTTCTTTCATAATCCGGCACATAATATTTTCTCAAAACTGATTTTGGTGTTTTCAGTTTTGGACCAGCGTGGTTTTTTTTTTCATTTCTAACCTTTTCTCTCTTCATCGGTTGCTCATACACTTGCGCTGTAACAAAACTTCCGGTCAATATCTATATTTAAAAAAAGAAAAAAAACCTCTCCCCTTGCCGATGAAGAGAAACGATGGAGAAGGATCGTGTAAACACTCCTCTGCGCTGATTCATGTTGAGCAACTTGCTCTCCTTCGTCGCATGGCGTCTTCTTCTCCGTCGTCGCCGTCTTCATCGTCTTCTTCTCATTATAAGAAAAATGAAAAATTGTGCGAGGAAGAAGAAGAAAAAAGAAAACGCAAAAATTAGTTAAAAAGAAAAAGCAAAAATCGATGAGAGCTTGAATGCTCGGATCGTATGGTGTCTTCTCCTCCGTCGCCGTCGTCTTCGTCGTCTTCTTCTCATCAGAAGCACATTCCCCTCCCGTCGGAGACTGGTAATTCCATAGCTCTGCAACACAACGATTTAAAATGGTAAATAGCTATTTTCTCTGCTTCGATCTCTTTTCGCTTGTTCTTGATCTTTTTGCTCAATCTGTAGTGTTTTTATCTTCAACTGGTGATTGTTGTTCGCTTCTTCAATCCAGCAATGCGATGTTGTTTCCATTGTTGAATCGTATTTATTTATTTTCTTTAATTTTATCGTTATGTGTTGATTTCGATTTTGTTTTTTTAGGCTTTCTTTCAAATTTTTTTTTTCATTTGTTTGTTGATAGTGATGTTGATTCTTTTTCCTGGATTTTAGGCTCTACCAAATCAGCAGACAGTTACTTATCCAAACTTCAAGCTTGTGATTGTTTGCGATGGCGGTATAGGTGTGTTCTTTTTTTTTTTTTTCAATTTCTTGTTATGTCCTGTTTGGCTAATAAGTTTGTATTTGGTTGTTCATGACCTATATTGTATCTTCTTTTGAGTTTTTGTTGTTTAATTGGAACTGGAGTGTGTCCTTGATTTTTTCTTTGAGTTGCGAATTTTGAACTCTGCTTTTAATGATATTGTTCGTGTTTCTTTGGTTTATGAATTTTAGTTTTGCTTTTAATGATAATGCAGCACACTTTCAGTACTTTTTTGGTATACCTAGGTTGATGGCAAGTTAGCATTTTCACCACCTTCATTTATTAATGTCTTTACTCTACTGTATGTAGAAGCATTTTTACAGATTCCTGGGGTTGGATGTTGGCTCATGATTTTTGTGCAATTAGTGTATGTTAGCTTGGGTATCCTGCATCATTTGTGTATTTTTTTTTAGTCTTAGAATACATGCAAATCTGGTATTCATAAAAAAGGGAAGAATAATTCTCAATTTATAGAACTTCCTTTAGTTGACAAGAAAACACTCTCATATGTAGTCAAGCAATAGGCACATTGATGGATGTTCTCAACTGGTTATCTTAATTTTAAATACTCATTTCGCATTGCTTGTGCTTGCACCACCAATTAATAGTTCTAGGATGACGATGACAGTGTCTGGTCACTAATTTTCCATGGTTCCTTATCCTTGGATCGGACTATGGTAAAATGAGGTTACTTGTCCATTGTTTTAGATTATTATGATATTAGCAAGAGATGAGCAGTATAAATTTTCCAAAAAAAAAAAGATGAGCAGTACAATGGCTATTTATCTACAGTTCAGATTTGTTTATAGGCTATTAATTAATGTAACATCTTTTAGCTAGGCATAAGGGTACTGACTCTAAATTTAATTTGTGGATTTAACGTGATGTGGTGGGTCCTGCGGTTGGTCAGTACAATGATAAAATGTGAAAAAAATATTGAGCAAAAAAAATATTGATAAAAAAAGTACCTTAAAAATAGAAAAAAAAAATTTAGCAAAAAAAATGTTGAGAAAAAAATGAAAAAGGTAGAAAAGAATGTTTGATTCAAAAAAAATAGAAGGATCAAATTTGGTTTAAAAAAATAGAAGGATCAAATTAGTGATTTAATTAGTCAAACAGCTTCTAGAAGAGTCAAATAGCTTCTAGAAGAGTCAAATAGCTTCTAGAAGAGTCATGGTCTAGATTTGAAAAAAAAAAACTTTCTTAAAGCTATTTTTGAAAATACTTTTGATCAATGTGGCTTTTGATATTATTTTTGGTTTTTTGGCTATTTATGAAAAAATCCTATTATATTTATATAGTTATCCAATATTATAAATTTAATAAACTAGTATTTCGCTATAATTTTAATAGATTTTCTATTTAGACAACTACTAATTAGTTTTTCAATATTTTTTACTTTAAAAATAACTATATACAATATTTTCCATTTTCATTGATAACTTTAATAATTAGATAATAAAAATATAATTAATTTAATTTTAATTCTTTTATCATTAAACTTTAATTAAATATTTGAAGATAATAAAATTATTATTTTGTTTATTTACCATAAAAGCTAATGTCAAAAAAGTTCATGCACTATTTTTTTTAAAAAAAATTATAGTTGTAGTTAGTTATTAGACAAATTTGAAACACCGAAAAGCCAAATTTGAAAGAAAAAAAGGAAGGGATGCCAAAAAAGAAAGGAAGTGGTCTAAATAGGCTCATTGATGATATTTTCTTAAAAAAGATTAACATGAGAAAACCTAATTTTAGTGAAAAAGAAAAAATAATATTTTTAGTTTTTGATTGTGAAAAACATTAATTGGAAACAAAAATAATTTAAAAAAAAAAGAAAACAGATTAAAAAAGTTTTATTTTAACTTAAATTAAAAAAATGTATTAAATATATGTTTAAAATATAGAAGGCCATATGTATTGAAAACTTTCTTTATACTTAAATTTTAAACTTTATTTTTTCCATAAACTGTCACATTCACTTTATATGTCATATAGCAAGACTTTAATTTTGATGTTAAGCAGACTTTGATTAAATATTGTATCATAAGATTCTTTGTGTATTTAACTAAAAAAATTGAAAAAATACAAATTTGAGCTCATTTTTTGTCACGATCCAAACCGGGGAGTCATGACCGTCGTTAGAGAATGGGAATTACTGTAAACCGGAACCCGTAGCAAGCCTAAAAATAAAAACTCATGCAAACATATCACAAGAATACCTCAAAATTAAAACTTTAATAATAAAAATGAAATCTCATTTCATATAATAAAATATCATAGTACACAATCCGATAATCATAAATCTCAGTTATAAAAACAATGCTGAACACTATAATAATTAATTACTACTACTGTAGCTTTTAAAGTACAAATAGGAGTTCAAATACGAAATTTACATAATCCAGCCGTGGCTGAAGAAGACCAGCGGAGAGATCTGGTACTGAGGTCTGACAAAGTAGAGTCTCCTGAAAAAACTATTGAGGGGGGTCAGACCTCATTGAGTGAATTATTATTATATATATGCACGCACTCCTAGTGAAACAGACAATCAAGCATCAGTATAATATTTATATTTATTTATTCTATACAGGCATTTCATACAGATGCTCGGAGTCATAATGTATGATGATGAATAAATGCAGAAAAGTTTTGGGTAGAGGATCGGAGTAGAACCCTATTAATAATCGTAACCTCAATACAGTACCTCACTAGCCAACAGGCTGTCTTAAAATCCAAGAAATATTTCTCTTATCCATGTTGATAGTAGACCGGCCCCGAGACTCATAGTCCATCGAGCTACAACAATCTCACTATCGGCATGACTGGCCCCAAGACCCTAGGTCCATCGAGCTTCAGCAATCACACCACTCTCATCCCACAATTCTCAATAATAAATTCTCATATCACATTTTATATACTCTCACTTCAATCAAATTACAACTTAACATCTAGCGTATTGTTGCGCAATAATCCTAGTGTGACCCACTAGGCGGCACGTTCTACGAAATCCTCCAAAACATTTATCACAAATAAAAATAATGAAAATCATAATGAAATATGAATAGCATCCATTTTCACAATATAATAATCGAGTGTAAATATGTATATGAAAATACATAAATTCGAAATAATCGAAATAATAACATTTAATGAAATAAAGTATAATAAAATTCACATTTAACCAAAATAGATGTTGATGACATACTTCTATATACAATGCATACATATAATAATAACTCACAGTACTAATGCGTTCCTCTGTTCCGGTTTAGCTGGCCTGGTCCGATCGACTTAGCTCTCGGTACAACTAAGAAAATTATAATAATAATATTATCAGATAAATATTCCTAATTAAATATTTCTAAAATTTCTACAGAATGACACAATCTAGAATACGACCAGACAGAAACTCGGAACTTAGGATCAACCCGATGTCACGCTTTACGAGAATTCTAACGAAAATTCTGCAGAATCTTCTTTGTAAAACGGACATCCCTCTACCGAAATAGAGTCAACCCTGCACGCAAACACACTTCAAATATCACAAAAGCACAACTTCTTGGGTTGGGTCCCCGAACTGCAATTCTTACCCAACCGAGATTCAACAAGATTCAAAATAAATAAAACAATAATTAAATACTAAAATTTCACCAAAACTCATAAAAATCCCAATTAATATCAAAATCAATTATTTACTAATTAAAAGCATAAAATATATTTTTATCAAGAATAAATAATAAATATCACATTAATATTTAAAATATATTTAAAAATCCATTTTCAAATTTAAGCAATTAAATAGTGCTTAATTACCGATAATCAATTAAATTATCAGTATTTGTAACTAATTAATTAAATCACTTAAATATACAATAAATTTATTAAATAATTAATTTAAGTTTTTAAAACAATAATTAATATTATTATGTTACTAATTTCCGAAAATTAATATTAATAAGCTAATAATAGAATTTAACTCATAAAAATATTTTTTTAACATTAAAAGCAATTAAATCATTAATCACTTAAAAATTAACTAAAACATAATAATATCTATAATTAAAATCATTACCTATAAAATTCCAAAAATTCATGAAAAAAATACATTTTAACACTAATTATAATTAAATAAGTTAAATAACCAATTTCTATCATTTTTTATACTCACATAAACTTAATTTCCGGAAATTAACTAACAATTAACAAAATAAATAAAAATACTAATTAAATTAACAAAATTATTTTATACAATCTAAAAATTAAATTCATCATTAAACATAATAGTTAACCAATATTTAACCAAAAATCAACTTAAATTAAATGATATAATTTTCCTAAAAAAATATAATATTTCTCAAAAATCTCATAAATTCCAAAATAAATCTAAAAATTATACAAAAATTATTTTTAGAAAGTATTCAACCTAATTAACAATAATTTAAACTCAATTAAACACAAACTAAATTAATTTAACCCAAAATCACATAAATCAAAAACTAATCTAGAATAGAAATTCATCAAATTGAAGCTGAATTTGATGTCCAATGGTCGAATTACCTTCGGGTTTTTGAAGCCCAAGGAACGAGCTTTTGATCGCCTCCAACCACTGCCCCTGACGTTGCCGGAAACCACTCCGACGAGCTCCTGCAGTTCGGCATCGCGAAGAAGAAGAGAGGAAAGAGGGGTAGCAGCTGATGGCGGAAGGAGAAGAGGAAGGAAGTGGTGGCGGCTGGCGAGGTGGCTGAGGGCAGAATGGCGTGAATGGAGGGTGGTGGTGCTGCCTGGTTCGCGCAGTAGCAAATCGCGCAGAGAGAAGAAAGAAAAAGGAAGGAAAGAAGAAGGGAAGGGGGAAAGGGGAAGGAAGGAAGAGAGAGAGAGGAAGGAAAATTTTTCTTTTTGTATATATTTTTAACTTTATAATATAATAAAATAAATATCTAACTACTTTAATTTCTCACCACAAAATATACACATATATATTTAACATAGATTTAAATTTAATTCAACTATACAATAAAACCCAATTAAATAATCAATTATTAACTAATATTAATCAACCCAAAATAATATTAATAATATTAAATAATAAATAACAATAAAATTAACTTTAATCTAATTTTTACTACTAAGTCCAAATAATAATAAATAAATAATAACTCACTAAAAATTTATTTAAATCCACAGAAACTAAATATCACTAATTAATAACGTAATAAAATAATATAAAATATTATTAACACTGCAAATCTCATAATTTAATCTTATAAATTAATTTATAAAACCGGGTTATAACAAAAATACAGTTTTATTTTATTAAATTACAGTTAATATAATAATTTAATACTCGTCAGAAATACTTAAAATTTGATTATATAGGATATGGTGGATATGTGTCTATTTCTTAAATATGTGCCACTTTATTATTATTTTTTGAATGTTGCTTTCCTTATAATAAAAAAAAAAACACTATTTCATGTATATTTATGTCTAATGAGCCATATCCTATATAATTTTAATAAAAAAATATTTCATTTTAGTACATAGTTAATTATTTTAAAGTTGGAGAATTTATTATGAAAAGTATTTATCTATAAAATTAAAAAAATAATAAGTAATTTTATTACTTTTAAACTATCACACATATTAGATTTTGTATTATGATTCTCGAGCTAATATTCTTAATTATGATGTAAACTTATATGCTTAAAAATATATTTTATAAGTTACTTTTATTATTTTTAATTATGATGTAAATCTATAATAATAAGGATAATATTTATTAGGCATAAAGAGAAAATTTAAGTATTGATGTTAAATTATTAAAAAATTATACAATATTATTTTGGATAAAAATAAAATATTTTATAATTATCTTTTACACAAAGATAAGTTGATTTTAAAAAATTCTAACACTATTATTTTTTGATCTACTATTATAGATAATTAATTTTAGTGACATGTCAATCGTATCATCATGATAAAATTTTCCTACTCCTATGGGTTATTGGATCTCAATTCTGACCAGCGGAAAAGTAAAAATGAAGTAAAGGCTAGCCTAAATATAAAATTAAATCTGAAATTGAGATTTACAAAAAAAAAAAAAAAAAAAAAAAACTCCTTTGAGTTACTGAATCATATTTTCAACCAAAAAAATAAAATAAAATAAAAATCAACCTTATTAGAAAACTAACTTTAAGCCATCTTCACATGGACTGGAGGTAAAATTGTTAACATCAAATCAAAATATACTGTTTTTATTATAAATATTTTTATAATTTTGAAATTTACATATTTTTAAAAATAAAAGACCTAAATTTTAATTAGATAAAAATATTAAAAATTATATACAATTTCTAATAAATTAAATTGAGTTATTTTAATAATTCTAAAAATTTTAACTTGTTAAAAATTAAATAATGAGAACATAATAGATAAAATTTTAAATATAAAAATTAAATTAAATATTTTTAGATTATCATTAACTCTCTTCCATCAAATAAAAAAATAAATATATTGATAAATAATAATATAAACAATAAATACCAATAAATATTGAAATCTGCTGGTAAAAAGTTGTTCTTGTTTAAATCATGTCTCAGATTTGAACTCTAATCTATTCAATTGCATTAAATTTATTATTAGAAAATTTTTACCGTCTTTGTAATTTCTGACCAAATCAAATTGATTTATTATATTTTAATACATTTTAGATACCAATATTTTAAATAGAAAATATAAAAAATAAATGCATTAATAAATAAAAATGTAAGGATGAAATGTGTCAAAAATGTGTAAAAATTCAATGCAAAAAATATAAAAATAAGTAAGGAAAAAATCTATATATTTTAAGTCTGAAAATTTAAAATATGTATTATATATTATATAAAATTAATTATTTTTTTTAAAAAACATCATAGATGAATTTTCATTCATTTGGGAAAGAGTTACATATAGTGAGTATTGGATAAACTATATAACTCAATTCGCAACCATAAAAAGAAACATATCATTTATCTAAAAGTAATCCAGAAAAACACAAAATAATATGAATCTAAGTTGTGAAATACTGAAAAAATTATTTATCATTTATCATTTATTTATATTTCTCGATTTTTCTGATGTGACTAAGGAGCCAAGACCAGAGCTGAATCTGACAATTTTCTTTAGTATCCCACCTTCATACAGTCAAGCTCTCCCAATTAGATGCTCTATTGGACAGATCTTCACAAAAAACTATAACTTCAAACTAGATCTAAAAATTTAATAGAAAACTCCACAAAAGATTAAGGAAAACATATTAAAATTAAAAATTATAACTTTAATTCATGTTATTTAAGTGCAAATAAGTTAAAAGAAAGGAAGAAAGAAGAAAAATGATGGCCAAAAACTATAAAAGCACTTACAAAAACCACCAAATTGAGAGAAATAGCTAAAAAAAAAAATTGAGAGAAATAGTATAAAATTAAGGGTAAATTGTTATTTGTTCTCTGTATTTTGGTCCAATACACTATTTCATTCCTGATATTTAAAAAAATATTTATTCATCTCTAACATTTGCAATAGTTAACACTCATTAGTCATCTATCAGAGATGAAATAATACACGAATTTATAAATGTCAGAAATGAATAAATATTTTTTAAAATATCAAAAATAAAATAGTATATTTGATCAAAATACATGAGGCAAATAGTAGTTTACCTAAAATTAATTCTTGAATGCAGGGGCTTTTACACCAAAAGACACGCGTAAGATAGCAAAACCCTAAAGTAACCAAGTGAAGAAGCTTAGAATAATATGAACCTATCATCGTCACCTATGAAAAAAAAAAGCTTTGAACATGAATGCCGCACCTGCCTAAGAAAAAAAAAACTTTGAATATGAATGCCGCACGTGCCACAACAGCATAAATCGAAAACGAAAAAAACAATAACTCACACAAATCGCCACAAACAAACACCAGTTGCAGCAGCGCAGCTGATCCCTTTTTCCTCCGCCGCTACCTACCTGACGCTGCCACCTCCCTCCAAACAAGGTACAATTTTTTTTTTTTTGAAAAAGGGAAGAGTTCAAATCCAATTTGATCTCTAAATCTTTAATCATTTCATGAGTACTGTTTCTTTTTTGTAATCTAAAAGAAGCAGAAGCAGAAGCGTACATTTTTACTGGTCGGCTGCTCTCTGCTTGGTGGGTTTCGTAGTTGAATGAAAATGGCGGGCTATGCATCCAGATTCGGATTATCAATATCGAATCCCCAAAACGATGCCGTTTTATTTAATCGCTTCTCCAATAGAACTCCATTTTTAGTAAAGGTGGTAACGTCCTACGTCCCTTGTACTAGTACAAGAAATGCTCCTCTTCTTAAGAAACAACACGGCCTTGTCATCAGAAGCTCGCAGTCGCAGTCCCCGCCGCCGCCAGAACTGCAGTCAGGTGTGATCAGTGCTGCTGTAACTACAAATGAAGGCGGCGATGGAAGTCTTTTGGTGAAGAATGTTGAAATTTTGGCGGCCGGAACTGAGTTAGATACTGATGTTGGCGGCGGTGATGGAAGTTGCGGGCCCAATGGGAAATTTCCTAGTGGTGGAGGCGGCGGTGGGAGTGGCGGTGATGGTGGGAGTGGTGAAGGTGAGGATGCAGAAGAGAAAGAGTTTGGGCCGATTTTGAAGTTTGATGAGATAATGAAAGAAGCAGATGGTAGAGGGATTAGTCTTCCTTCTGATATGGTGGAGGCTGCTAAGAGTGTTGGGATTCGTAAACTTCTTCTTCTAAGATATTTAGATTTGCAGGTAAAAAGAAAAAAAATTGATTTTAATTTTATTTGTTGTTTTCATTTGTTTGTTCTGATTATGCTATTTGTTTTGTTTTCTTTTGTTTTTGTTTTTGTCTTTGTTTAGGGGTCAGGTGGAATTTTGGGTTTCTTGATGAAGTCATGCACTATGCTTCGAAATAGAATGTTGGCGGATCCATCTTTCTTATTCAAAATTGGAACTGAGGTTTGTTACTTGCTAAGCTTCTTCTTTTTCTTGCTTTTTATGTAATACATGGGAGTTCTGAATTCTCATTGTATGTAATAAAAAAGGGGAATTGTGTTGCATGACAATCATAAGGATTTTCTTGCTGATTAATTTTCTATGTTATGTATCTATCTTTTTAACCTAGCCGGTCTAATTTCATCTGTGGTTAATGAATTTTGCTATCACCAAATAAATTACTGATATTTTACTGGCCTGTCATATCAGAAAATCTGGCTGAGTTTTTCAAAAACCTGGTAACACTGACCTTACTGAAACACAAGTTAAAGTTAAAATGATGGAACAGTTTTTATATATGAATTGAAGTTAGGTGACTGAAAATTTGGAGATATGTTCAGTTACCACAAATGAAATTAAGCCCACATATGGCTTCTTTACACTATGCATGGATGGAGGGGAAAATAAGGGGAAGGGAAGGTAATTGGAGGAGAATAAGTTTTTATGTTATTTGGCAATTATAAATATTTTTAAGGGGAAGGGAATTGAAGGAGAACTATTCCCCTTGTAGAAGGGGAAATGAATTTATTTAAGTAGACATTCTTATCCCTACTATTTTATTGATAATCCTAAAATAACCCTTTTATATTTTTAGGTTTTTATTTCTTATTATTTTAATTTATTATATAAATACATTCTTTCATTTTAATTTTTTCATCAACCTAAGAATTATTCTTAGGTTAGTTTTTCCCTATATTTTTATGAATAATTTTTTTATATTGCTAGTTTATTAATAATTTGATACTGAAAAAGTTTTTATGTTGATAAATTAGTATGCCTATGTAATAGGAGCATAAGGTAAATCAACAAAATATATGTATAATTTAAAATATAAAAATATAATATAAATATGTGGAAATATGTATTATATAGTGTAATATATTGGTTTATTCGTCTTTTTACAATTATTATTTCATTCTCTTTCTACTTATCCAAATACAATTCTAATATTCTCCTTACTTTACCTTTCTATTTATTATTTATCATCCAAATACAATTGGATCTAAATTTCTCTTCCCTTCCCTTTATATTCCCTTCCCTTCCTCTACCCCTTCCCCTTCCCCTTATGATGCCATGCATAGTGTTATATTTTCCCTTGGATGGCGAACTTCAAGAACTGCGGTTTTTGTCAAATATTGGAAAATGGTTTACTGGAATTTAACTGTTAAGCAAAAATCTATATTCTTTGTTTTCCTTGTATAATTTAAAGGCTGCAATCACCAGCCAGGTTGTCATTTGGGATGTTGGTATCTTATGTAATGAACTTTGTGTTCTGAGTACATTTTGTAGCAGGTTTTGGCATTATTCTTTTCATGTTTTTAGCTTATTGCAATTGGTTTGATGCAATTCAGATAGTCATCGACTCTTGTTGTGCTACATTTGCGGAAGTTCAAAAGAGGGGTAAAGACTTTTGGCAAGAGTTTGAATTGTATGTTGCTGATCTTTTGGTTGGTGTGGTGGTAAACGTTGCTTTGGTGGGCATGTTAGCACCCTATGTACGTATAGGCCAGCCATCTGTATCTAAAGGGTTCCTTGGAAGGCTGCAACATGCTTATGGGGCTCTTCCTAGTAGGTTAGTATCCTTTCGTTTTTTCTTTAAAAAAAAAAAAATCATATTAGTTTTCAAGTAACCTGGTCTAAATATCTACAACTGAATTTATCTTCGACGGTAATTGATTTATTGATGCTACGGCGCAATCACAATTTCAACATGAGAATTTGGTGATTAATTTAAGTAAATTTTCTGAAGTAATCATCATATGCAGTGTATTTGAAGCTGAAAGACCTGGATGTAGATTCTCAATAAACCAGAGAATAGCAACATACTTCTACAAGGCAAAGTTTTGATTCTCATTAATTAACTTGTATTGGAATTGGAACTTTTATGGATTTATTGTTGACAATCTACACACCTTTTGTTTTCAGGGAGTTTTGTATGGATCTGTTGGCTTTGCATGTGGCATTATTGGCCAAGGAATTGCAAATCTCATCATGACTGCCAAACGGTATTTCTTATCCCTGGATGCTTTTTTTGGTGAAAAAATTCCTTAAAAAGTTACCTATGCATTTAACCTTTTATTTTGGTGTTTAATAAGCTTCAAAGTTCAAACTATTGAATTTCTGAACTATAAAGCTATAAATATGTTTCATGTTCTTGGGATCTCGATGTTAATTCTCAAAGTTGAAAACAAGAACATGACTTTTATTTTTGGTAGCTTGATTCTAGGTGCCATCTGATCTGTTAAGCTGCAACATTGAATAAAAAATAAAAAATAGATAAAAAAAGAAAAAAAAAAGAAGAAGAAGAAGGATTTTGCTGTTGGTGGAACCATTATATATCTAATTGGTTCTTGGTTTTGTAGTTGCTTTGTATTTGCTCGCTCTTAATTTGTTTAGTCTTTGTCTTATATTAGATGGTTCCAGTACTCTGCAATAGGACCTATATTTCATTTTTCACAGTTGCATTCAAATTGTATTTGAGATTTTGGCAATCAGAATATTTGATTAAAGATTGCCAGGTGCAATGTAATTAGCAGTTCTTTGTAGTTTATGATGAGGATATAGTCTATTTCATCAATTTGTGATAGAAAATTTTCTGCATCATGCACAATGTTGCCTCGTCTGTTGTTGTTTTTAATTTCTAAGACGACCATATCTTACAGTTATGCTATGCTTTTGCTTTCAAATAATTTCTTACAAAGTAATTTGCATATGTCAGGAGCATAAAGAAATCAGAAGATGACATACCTGTGCCACCACTTTTGAAAAGTGCAGCTCTTTGGGGTAAGCTTTACTTTCATAGTTTGTTCAAGTCATGGACCTGACAAGGTTTTCCAACATATCTCAATACCATGAGCTTGCATTACTTACAGTAAAGTATTTTGTTTATGTGTTCGTGTGACTTTACTACAGCTGCTTATGTGTTCCCTTGTATTATTTCACCTAGTATGTTGTCCAAATTCATGTGGCTGTGTAAAGTGAAGGGTAAATTCTATGAACGGTATCAAAACTTTGCACTCAATTACAAAATGGTACCATTACTTTAATTTGTATCTTTTTGATACAAAAACATCGATTTTAGTTGCACCGGGAAGTTCCAAAAACACAATCAGGCCAAATTTGATGACGTGGCAATTGGAGATGCCCCGTCAGCAGTCACATTGTATGACACGTCAGCAATTAAAAAATAAAAAGTGAAAAAAAAAAACAAAAAAAAAGCTTAAGTTAATGATGCTGCTTGTCTAGAATTGGATTATTTCAGAATTCTCTCAGCTGGTCCGAAAAGCAAAACATCAAACAAGTTGCAACAGTTTGCCAATGTGGTATACGATGTGGCTGCTGACGGGGCATTTCTGGTTGCCACATTATCAAATTTGGCCTGATTGTGTTTTTGAGACTTCCCGGTGCAACTAAAATCGATATTTTGGTACCAAAAAGATACAAATTGAAGTAATGGTATCATTTTGTAATCAAGTGCAAAGTTTTGGTACCATCCAGAGAATTTACCCGTAAAGTGAATTTTAAATTTTACAGTAGATACTTATTGTATGTAGTACGGATGTGGCTTTGTGGGGTTGATAACTGTGTCTCATATGGCTTTACGCAACTCTTTGCCAACTAATGTTTTATTACCCTGGGTATCTTGATTTTGAAGTTGAAGGTTCGGTATTTTCATTAAAGAACAGGTTAGGGAAAATGGAGGACTGAATGATTGATTCTTTTGATGCAATAGTTTTGTCATCAATTTACACTATACAAGGATAGCACTTGTGTATTTGGCAGGACTTGACTAATATTTTCAGCTTGTCCATAATGAACCAAATTTATCATCAACATGGCATATTTGTACTAATTGTCTACCCCAAGTATATGTCTCACTTCGAAGAAACTATAAGTTGATATTATGATGAAACCTTGGAGTAGTATTCCATGCATGTGATTGTTGCATCAGGTGCATACATTCCATCTAGTGCAATAGCTTTCGTTCTGTTTGCAGCTTGCTTTATTGCACTTTCAGATTTTATGTATTAGTCATCAGCTAATTTTGTTATCTTTGCCACCCGATGTTAATGCTTGCAAGTTCTAGGTTGCTGAAAGTCAATTTTGTATATTAATTTTTTGATGGAAGTAATACTACGCCATTCCAATGTTTGAAGTTTTGGCCTCCCCGTTTTGCAGGTGTTTTTCTTGCAGTTTCATCGAACACCCGTTACCAAATTGTTAATGGATTGGAACGTGTGGTAGAAGCATCGCCTTTAGCAAAGCAAGTTCCACCTGTAGCAATGGCTTTCACAGTTGGTGTCCGCTTTGCCAACAATGTTTACGGTGGAATGCAGTTTGTGGACTGGGCTAGATGGAGTGGGGTTCAATAACATCATGTCCCTTGTACTTGCTAAATCCATTTGCATCTAAGTGCTGAGTTGGGATAGAGTTAAAAACATAGTACCATCAATCTGGAGGTAGTGCATTCGATGCTTAGAAATATGTCATTATTGAATATCTGCCAGCTGGGGATGGTAGAATTAAATGAAATATTGTCATTATTGAATATTTGAAGTGAATCAATGAAGTTGTTCTTTTAAGGGTTTTAAAATGAAAGTAAAAGTTCAAAGTAAAATCATGAGTTGAAAAACACCTTGACATGCGCATGTATTATTAAGCCATAAGGTGGCGACTACCAATTGAGATTTTGTAAAATATTTCTTACAAATACATGAAAATGCAGCCACCAGAAGTCCAAGAGTACGGTTCAAAGACATTTTCTCACTCGAGCTCCTACCAAAAGGTACTCGTATATGTACAAAATACGAGAGTTATCTTTCCCAAGTTCAAATTTAATGAACCTTCCCAAATCAAGGGCATTTGTTGGTCTTCTTTAATAACAGCCCAAAATCATTCAATAAAAAGACTACAAGTACAACCACCAGATATTTCTATTTCTGTTTCTGTATAATAATGTATAAAATTAATTTCTACAGTGAATGCTGACAAAAAATAATTAAGACGAGAATTCGAATAAGGATGTCCCATTGTGTAATGTAATGTTCTCTTTTACGGTATATATATATATATTTATTTTTTTGAACAAGAAAAGAAGAAAAAAGGGTTGATGGATGCCATAGAAACAGAGCACTGCTATTAAGAATTGCACTAGGCCCATAACTAGACTACTAGGGCCAACTCTTGAAATTCGCCACGTGTCAACCCAGTAATCCTGCCAGCAAGTTCCCAACGGCTATTTCTCCTTTCCCGCCCTCTTCTTAAATATATACAACAGCAACAGATCGCAGAGCTCAGAGCTGCTGCTGCTGCCTCTGCCTGCCTCCCTGCATCACAATTATACCCCAAACCAATCCGCTCACACTCTTCTCTTTCTTCCTCTGCCAACAAAAAGAAAACGAAAAAAACCCTTTTCTTTATCCAAGAAAAACCAAAACCATGACCAAGATCGACGCCCTCCGTCGATACCTCCTCCCCTGCTTCTCTTCCCCCGCCACCTCCTCCACCACCACCTCCGCCGCCTACCACACCACCAAGAAACGCATCAGCACTTCCCTTCGCGATGATCTTCCTCTTTTCCCAATAACAAGTCAAGAGAACTCCCAGAATCAAGACCAAGATAACCAAGACTCCACCTCGTCCTCCTCCTCCTCCGCAGAATCAAGAATCGCCACCACCACCAATTTAGCACCATCACGCCCATCAAAAACAATGGTGGTCGGTACTATTTTCGGCAACCGTCGCGGCAACAAGGTTTGGTTCTGCATTTTAGTCGATCGTTTCTCAACTAAATCTCTTCTCCTTCTTGAACTCTCCATCCCTACCCATCAGCTCGTTAAAGAAATGCAATGTGGGCTCCTCCGCATCGCTCTTGAATGTGACCGACCCGAGTTCAATTCGTGCCCGCTCCGTTCAATTCCGGTTTGGACAATGTACTGTAATGGGAAACGAATTGGGTTTGCTTTAAAGAAAAAAGCGAGTGATCAGAACCGTTTGATGTTGAAGACAATGCAATCAATGACTGTCGGGGCTGGTGTTTTTCCAGCTGGATTCGGGTCGTTGGGCAATACAGAAGAGATCATGTACATGAGAGCTAATTATGAGCATGTGGTGGGCAGTGCTAATACGGAGTCGTTTCACTTGATTAACTTGGATGAGTGTGTTGGTCAAGAACTGAGTGTTTTCCTGATGAGGACTGGGTGAAATTGGTGTTAATTTAACTTTTCTTTCTTTTTACTATAGAAGAAAATTAGGGGTTTTTTTTTCTGTTGTAATTTTTGGTGGGGATTTGAAAACTAAGGTTTTCATCATTGGAAAATTAATTCTTTATCAAGAATTTTTGTGGGTTCGGTGATCTTGATAAAGCTACTACTTTTTTACATTTCATTTTGTTTTTAAAGATTGGTGAAAATCTTTTAGGGTTAAGTTTAAAATTAGTCTGCAATTAGTGATAGAAATTGTTTCATGGTTCAATGCTGGAGGAATTGAATGTTTGAAATTTTATTAAAATGTCTGTTTCTACACAATCTTATTGAATTGGAGATGCTTATTTTGACCAAAAATATTCTGTATCTATTGAATGCTGTTGTCCTGATGATGTTCTGTAAATCTGAAAAATTGCAACTATCAATTCTTTTAACTATTCCAAGATTCTTTTATTAATATTTAATCATAGGCCCAGATGCATCTGATGCTAATGTGTGAGCTTTTTTATTTTTAATTGTTTTTGGGGTAATACTGGGTGAAACTTATAATTGCAGAAAGCAAAAAGACACATACTTTGCAACCTACCAAAAAAAAAAGAGCATATGTTCCTGCAATCGTCGATTTCAATCGGAAATAAGCAGCAGCAAATAGGCCAGCTGTTGAAAACAGTAGGACTCAAAACAATCAAAGATGCTTTTAGTGCAGGCATATAGACCCTTTCGTGGCTGAACCAATGGTGAGCGCTTAGGAACAATACTACCCACAAGAAATAAAGATTCAATGTTTCCTCCTGCCCCGTTTAGTCCTCTCAATTGTGCTAATATCATATGGACCACTCAAATCAGCACAGAATGCCACCTATAATGTTGTCTGTAGGCACCTGTGGTTGCAACTCTTTTGCAGATTTCTGTTCTTATGGCGTGTTTAAATTGGCTATTTCTGAAGATGTACCGTCAGTGAAGCCTGTAAATATTTACAATCTCTCACATGTCAATGTCATGCTAGTTTCAGTGTCCCTAACAAAGATATTTCAGTACCAACAGTTGTGATTTTTACACATATTCTGATGAAGACACAAAGCCAAAAAAAAATTAAAAATATCAGTGGAGAGTTGTATCTAGACCACCAGATAGAAACTTCAATTTCAGTAGTATTTAAGGCAATTTAAAGGCTAAATTTACTAATAAGCTTGAAGCTGTGCCACTGCCACAAGTAAAATTTCAACAGGATGCTAGAAGGAAAAGCTGTAGTGCGAGAGACAGATATGCCAGAGCTGATGCAGAGCCAAGTCATGGAACTAGCTTACCAAGCTCTTGATTTGCATGAAGTCTCTGATTGCCAATCCGTTGCTCATCACATCAAACAGGTCTCTTTCTTAACATACATATATTTGCCTGCATCTGCATGTGTGTTGTAACAATCCCATGAAGGCGCTTTTATAGGAGTCTTTGGCACATTAACACTTGCACTTGCACCTTTTCTCTTGTTGTGGAAAATTTGAAGCTGTGAGCCTTCTGTAGAAAGTTTAACAACTACAAAATCTTATTGCGTAATTTTTTTTTTAAATATATTTCATTGCCTGTCAAGCCATTTTCTATACAATTTCAGAAGTTACACAGATTTTGATGTGGGTGGAAAAGACTCTAAACTTAATCTCTTAAAAATAGTCATAGATGCAAGGAGTGATTTAGTGGTTGTTTCTCTTAAGAATATTATGAAGTGTAGATTTTTAATTTTGATTTATAAAATTAATTTTTATATGATTTAAATGGAAATGATGCCCCTTTTGTGATGTATACTACATACATAATTCACACACTCCACAAATATTGGTGGTTGTAAGTTTCTATTATAGATGTCATTTTACTATTAGATGGAACCCAAAATGGATCTAACCAAATAAAATCTTTTTTAAAGTATCATGTCTTGTCTATATATATATATATATAGCTTGAATCTTTTTCTTCAAGAATAAACCATGGATAGGCTGGTAAATGAAGGAATTATGCTTATTTCATGTTGTAAGTTCTGGCTATGCCAACTTGCTAAGTGGGGCCTGAATCATGGTGAACTTCACTTCTTTTTCTTCAAGAATAAACCTTGGATAGGCTGGTAAATGAATTATGAAGGAATTATGCTTATTTCATGTAGTAAGTTCTGGATATGCCAACTTGCTAAGCGGGGCCTGAATCATGGTGAACTTCACTTTTTACAAATCATATATATATATATATATATATATATATATATATATATATGAGTGATGATTCTTATCGTGGGCTGCTACGTAGTGGCCCGCATTATTATGTATATATATATATATTTGGACTGAATTGCCCCTGCTTACATGGGGGCAATTCTTTTTGAAGTTGGTTATATATATATATATATATATATATATAAGTGATATACCTAGCGGTCTACTATCTGAACAATGAGAACTGGGTTGCAAAACGAGGCATTAATTTTTTTTAAAAGATGATACTGCACCATGGGCAGGTGCAGTATCATTTGATTTTATGTGTTCGATACATATTAAACAACTATGATTTGCTGCACCACATTGAACTCTGAATTGCCTTTCCAAACACCACCGAGCCACACAAGAGAAACACTCGGCGAGTAGTCCAGTGATGCCATGATGAGATTTTGACATAAAATATAATACATAATTAATTAAGTGTTGTTACCAAATAACTTGGAAACTTTGCTGAAACAGAAATTTGATGAAGCTTATGGACCAGCGTGGCATTGTGTGGTTGGAAAAGACTTTGGTTCTTGCATCACCCATTTATGTGGAAGTTACATCTTCTTCAGGGTGGAGATGTTGGAGTTTCTGATCTTCAAAGATGGCACAGACTTCAATGAAAGCAAGGAAGAAGCGATAGGAGTGGTGCACAAACCCAAGAAAACAGACTAATCAATTCCTTTTTTTTAAGTTTTTCTTTCAACCTTCTTGAATTTCTATGTCATACAGTAGCCTGTCTTCTTCAGGAAGTTGAGAATTGCCATTAGAGCTAGTCAGAATGTTCAACCTTTAAACAATATTTTATTACTCTGAATTCAATTAACACTTGAAATCTATCTATCTATATTATATGTGTATAAATACTTCGATTGGCTAAACAAGGGCTGCTGTGTTCTAGAGTTGGCTGAGAAATCATTAAAATTTTAGTGTTTTTTAGTGTAGCTATAGATAACTGGATTATTTCATAGGTAATACCTGTAGTGCCTCAGCATCTTCAGAAGCAATAAGAAACGGATAATTGGCAATATATATATAGCATATGCTTAGTTTCTGAGAACTTCTGCTTAGTTCCTCTCGGAACTATTATCAGTGCAGTGT
The DNA here is from genome assembly GCA_949634005.1 of Mallotus japonicus. NCBI lineage: Eukaryota > Viridiplantae > Streptophyta > Magnoliopsida > Malpighiales > Euphorbiaceae > Mallotus > Mallotus japonicus. The sequence continues at coordinate 20,344 of CATIWK010515157.1, forward strand.
AGCACTATGAGGAGCAATCGTTAATAGTATGCCACCTGCAACACCATCAGCGAGATTAAGAAAAAAAAAAAAAACATAAATTGAATCTGTACTTACTCCTGTCAGGGTATTGACCATATATTGTGCACTATGAAACAGACAAATTGCAGGACCCTTCTGTTGATCATTAAAGGAGATCTGCATCCCAAGTAGATTTACCATGCATTGCCAGTGAGGAGGAGGTAATCTGCATCCCAAGGACTAGATCACGCAATAACAAAGAAATGGCAATCTAAACCTCAGGATGCAGATTACCCAATCCTGACCCAATTTAATGTAATTCTTTAGAAGAATCAAAATCCTTTGAAGAAAAAAAAATTAAAGAAAGAGAGGTGAGAACAGAGACTAAAGAAAAGATGTGGTGAAGCATGAAGGGTTTGTAGTAGGAAGAGTTACAAGTTGATGATGCTCATATCATGCATGAATATCAGAATTTATAATGGTTGTAGTAAAAATTTAAAAAAAAAAAAAAATTTATTCCCTAACAAGGATAAAGCCATGATAAGGTGCTCATAACTGGAATCAAAAGATTGATTCTTGTTCTTATGAAACCAATGATAGGCAAGCAAGATTGCTTTCCAGAGACAATGATAATTTGTTTGATATTGACTGCTTTTTCACCAAGACTAGATCATCTTCTCTGCTGCCTGACCATAAAATCTTTCGTCTCACACCATATTATCGAGCTACTTGCACTTGCAGGGAGTGTGTGTGTGTGTGTATATATATATATATATATATATCAATAGTTATAATTAAATCTAACAGTTTGTAATTATTTGTATAGATATACGTATGTGCGGAAAAAAGACTCTCATAAAAGAAATGAGAATCGATCCAATGTTAGTTGAGTTTGTTCTTCAATTATATTTAGCATCGTAGGTTAATTTGCTCTTATATCCATCATATAATTGGATTCGAAGCTTGTATCTTAGGGACTTTTTCAAAAATGTATAAGAAAACAAAAATCTTTTCATTTTTACGGTTAATCAAAAAAATTTTACAAAACTATGGAAAAGGTCTTTCAAAAATACAGTATTTTCTTCTTCCTTCTTCTTCTTTCTTTCTCTGTAATTTTTTCCTCTCTTTTCACCTTCTTTTTCCCTCTTTTTTTCTTTCTCTACAATTTTTTTCCCTATTTTCATTTTCTACTACGGTCTTTTTCTTTTTCTTTCTATGCAATTTTTTTCTTTTCGTCTCTTTCATTCTCTACTCTTACATGATATTGTCAACATCATCTCCAAAACAAAACTAAACAACCATAAATTTTCTCTTCAAAAATTCTTATCCATGTCTTTTTTTTATTTTTTGATCTAAGTTTTGCTTTTCTCAATCTTTTCTCTTCAATTGCCAACAAAAATCTTAAAGACAGAGAGTAAAGAGAAAAGGCAAAAGAAAAAGATGAACAATGTCAGTTTTTTTTTTTCATAGCTAATATCACCTTTTTTTTTTACTTTTTTTCTTTGTTTTTTTTTGTTTTGACGGTTGTTTTTGGTTGGTTCATTTTTAAGTTATATGAGGTTGTTTTAATGTTTTTTTTTGTGGTTATTTTGGCAGTTATTTTCTGATTTTTTTTTGTCGTTTTGGTATTTATTTTTTATTTTTTTGGTTAGCTCTTTTTCAATTTTATGAGCTTGTTTTGTAGTTGTTTATATTGGTTATTTTAGTGGTTGTTTTTTTATTGTTTTGATGGTTGTTTTTCTTGTTGTTTTGGCAGTTGTTTTTCTGGTTGTTTTTATTTTTTTGGATGGTTTTTGTTCAATTTTATGAGCTATTTTGCAGTGATTTTTGTGGTAGTTTTAATAGTTATTTTGGTTGTTTTTTTTCTGGTTGTTTTAATGGTTATTTTGGCGGTTGTTTTGACGGTTGTTTTTTTGGTTATTTTTATTTTTTTGGTTGGTTCTTTTTCAGTTTTATGAACCTTTTTGCAATTATTTTTCTGGTTGTTTTAACAGTTATTTTGGTGGTTGTTTTTTTGGTTGTTTATATTTTTTTGGTTGGTTCTTTTCAATTTTATGAGTTTGTTTTATAATGGTTTTTCTGGTTGTTTTGACAAATGCCTACAAAAACAACCAAAAACTCACCATCTTCTTTTTCTTCTTTTGAAACTCATCATCTACAATTAAATAGATTTTTACTTTGCTTTCTTCTTCAATGTCATCATCTTTTTCTTTTTTAGTTTATTTTTTAAAAAAAATAAATAGAAAATAGAAAAAAAAAGAAGGGAAAGAGAAATAAGAAATAAGTTAGAGAAAAAATAAGAAAAAATAAATAGAAAATAGAAAAAAAAGGAAAGAAAAAGAAGAAATTAGTTAGAAAAAAAATAATGGAAAAAGAAAGAAGAAAAGAACGAATCACGTAAAAAAAAAAAAGATGTATGTGTGAAAAAAAATAAAAATGAATCGTAATTTTGAAAATATTTTGACTAACTCTAGTGTAGGCTGTAATTTTCTCTAATAATTAGGTACTTATGGGGTGGAACACAAATTTTTTGGGTAAATCCATATACAATTGTCACGCACAATATAGTAATCCCTACGCGCATATAAAGTTAGCTAAGATATATCACCGCCAACACACCAATGATAATATTAATAATAATAATACAAAAAAAAGTGTGGTTTATTACCACACCAGCGCTACATCATGTAAAAGAAAACATAATATAGATGCGCCCCTGTACATAATAACTTACAATTTTTTCATTTTAACACTTAAACTCGATTAAAATATACTAATTTAATGACGTAATACATCTGTCACCCTTTATATTTGTCATTTTTTGTTAATTTGACACCTATACTTACAGTTTTTTGTCAGTTAAACCCTTAAAATGTGGCACATATTGATTCGCTATTTTATGCTACATGTGCTTATAAAGGTTTCAAAATTGCATTTTAGACAAGTTCAAATATTGAAGTGACAAAACTGTGAGTTAAGTTGTTAAACTGACAAAAAGTAACAAATATAAGAAGTCACAAATGTATTATGCCTATAAAAGAATGATATGTTAATGTCATATCATCATTCGACAACGCCATGTATACTTTCCTCAGAGTATTAATGTAATATACCTAAAACTACTAATAGCAAAAATCACATACCTTAACTTGTAAAAAAAAAAAAAGAACATAAAATATAATTTCATATTTATCCCTGAAAAACAGCTGCATCACAAACTTGTTATCATGAATGGAGGAATGCATTTAGTATGCTTGAAGCTTACCACTTTAATTGAATTGTAAGAATCTAAAGCTTTATGAAGGCGAATTATATGGATAGTTCCATTCAAAGATTGTGAACTGAAGAGGAAAGAGTTGCTTCATTTACATATTGTATATAATTTGATGGTTCCCTGTCAGCAATCAACAGAGGTGACATAACATATATTCTATTCCCTTGCCCCCATTGAACGTCACTTCATTGTCCCCATATCACTAGGAAAATGCAGGCTTGTTCGAGCAGGGATGCTCAACAATAATATTTTTTTTTATCATACATTAATAATTTTAACTCTGTGCATTATTGATAAATATTTTATTAACTCAAGAGAGTCTGGCTTTTGTCAGCAAGTTGATGTGCTCCCTCTCCCTGCACTATTGACATAATTTTATGTTCATGCTAGTCTCAGTTTGGATCAAAATTTTATGCTTGTGCATGCAGAGATTTTGTTTTGACAGACTATCGATCCGGACCATTCACACATGTTACACAAACCATTGTAAGAAATAAGAATTGGAGGGGTTAAATGCAATGGTGGTCACCCAACTTTACACTTATTGCAATTTGGGTATTAAACTTTAATTTGTTTCTTTTTAGTCACATAACTTTGATTTTGTTTTAAAAGGATACCGTTAAAAATTTTTAGTCCTTTAAATTTCTCTTAAAAACCATTTTAATTCCTCAATCTCTTTATCTTTTCAAGTTAGTCCAAAAATTATAAAAAGTTTGAAAGTTTACTTCTACTTGGCTTTAATACCTCTCATAATGTGTCTGCTCTTACTAGGCGGAATCAAAATAATTATCAAACTTTTTCTTATTTTCCATAAATATATAAAAAATATGGACTTATTTGCAAAAAAACTTTAATTCTGGACTAAAATAGTAATTATAGATTTTTCAAGTACCAAAAATTTTTTTAAGTGACTGCTATGAAATTAAATCAAAGTTTGGTGTCTAAAAAGATACAAATTAAAGTTTAGTAACTGAATTGAAACAAAGCTAAAGTTCGTTACCCTCCCATACATTTGATCCAAGAATTGGGAGATTACACTTACATATATATATATATAATTAATGATTGAGGTTATACAAATACAATCAACATAATATTTGTCCAAATATGAGAAGATCCTGACAAGCACCGATGTATGCCTTGTATTAATTGAATAAACAAATTTTGGCAAGTCTTTCTAACATAACATAATTTCTAGCTCAAAAAATGAGCAGAGCACAAGTGAACATTGTCATTAAGAAAGTACAGCTTCATAGTAAGTAATAAAACACATTGTGACAGCAAAACTGTTACAACGAATGATCATCAATGAATGCTATCCATCTAAATGTTAACGCCTCAATATACTGGAATTGGATATACTTATACCACTCTCACAAGTCACGGTACACCTATACATCAAAAATTATGGTCTCATGGCAGCAACAGCAAAATTTACCACCTTTGGAATTTGTAATCCACCACATGATACTTCTCCTAACAACTGATTCTTGCTTTTTCTCCTCTTTCATTTCATGTGCCCAACTAGATGACTACCATGGACACCATTTATAGTAGAATGTAAAACTGAGATGCAACAACTAACTAGTAGGGACACTAGATAGAAGCATCTTCAATGTCTCGTATGTCATGAAGACAATGCCAACACTAGGAACTACTTTGTAGTATTCAGGCAGAATCCCTCTATACAAGCCACGCAGACCTTCATTACGGATTATATGCCCAAATGTCCCAAACAAGCCAGTAGTGTACACACGTGCTCGACCGCCTGCCCCTTCCAACTGCATTCTTCTTCTCACAAGATCCAAAGGAAATGTTGCTGTACATTATAAAAACAGTCAATTATATGATTATGAATGACAAAATTGTGCATACATTATACAGGATATGATTATGAATGACAAGTTTGTAATACACACATGGAAGTTACCATAAATTATTGACAATGTATGTGCTTGCTACAAACAGCACTTTGAAAAGAAGAAAAAACCACAAATCACATAAGAAAACTGGCGTTATCTGGGCCTACTGAACTATCCAACAGTGTAGTTAGCCATGTAAACAAATGTTCCACTGAAAGGCAGAACAACTACAAATGATCCACAAAATACTCAAATGTCTCTTGAAATAACTGCTATAAGATTAACTGTAATGTCAGTTGTTCAGGTTTGCCAGCCGCACGATGCATGCTAAAAACACTACATGAGATTTTTTTTTTTCTTTTCCACAATCCCAAACATTAATTTTGGTGCAATTCAAAGAAAACTATTGCTCCAGCAATCCAAGAATTAAAAAAAAAATGTTTAAGTTTGCGCCAGAAATTTTTTCTCAGTAAAAAGAGTAGCAATCAATAAGAATCATAAAGAATGTTTATTCTATACAGTACATGAAACATTTATATGAAATATTAGAAAGTGTCCCATACAAATATCATAACCTACTCCAAGGATGGTACAATCATACTGGTGTGAATAAATTACAAAAATCCCCTAGACATTTATCTTCATTTTTTCAAGAGTAAAAATGTTTTGTTTTAGAACTCATTGCCAAACTATTATTCCAATTAAAGACATCATTTTTTGCACAAACAAAATGGTTCTCTTTTAACAGGACCTCAATAAAGTAACTTCCAGACCAAATATAAAGAAATGAAGTACTAGTAGATTCAACAGAATGGAATTCCTTAATCCTCCAGGTATTGGAGTGCCCTTTTGAAATAGTGGCTAGCCGCTCTTTGCTCACATAAGCTTCGATGAACTTACAGGCGTCTCCTTATCTCAAAGTTTTCATCACATAATAGTTCTCTTACGAGGTCACACTAGTTTGTTTTATTAATATTAGATTTTATAATTATACCTAGAATACTAAAAAATAATAATAATAATTTAATAGAAGAGTTAAAGAAATTTGAAAAGTCAACAACCATACAGCTCAGGTAAGAAGATAAGGACTGGAAAAAGGGCTGAACAGAGCCATCGATCAATTCCCTCACCTGTTGATGATGCAATGCCTGAAAGACTACCACAAGCAAGGCTAACAGCAACAGTAGGATCATTAGGCCTGCAGTTGACATAATAAATAAAATCATCACAACATAAGAACACCAAACAAGAAACATTACAAAACATTGTAAACTGACAATAGCATTTGCTTATTTACCTTTCTGACTGCCAGAATGATCTAAGAGACTCATAAACAGAAAAGCTTATCGCTATACTTGGACCAACACCCTGCAATTGTTAATTAGCATCACTGTTGGCACTCAAAATTAATAAGATTAAGCAAAGAAAAAAAGAATATACATGACACAAGCATACCAATAGTGTTGCCCCAAGTCCTTTATACAAGCCCAAAAACCCTTCTTCTCTGCATATTGTATTAAATGCATGCCAAATACCACTGTAATACATTGTGTTCCTCTGAAAAATTCAAAGACAAGTCAGAACAAGATTTCAAATAGGAACTACTTGTTCGCTGGACAGAAATAAACCTAACCCACAAAATAACAGTCATTCAAGACTCCCCACCCACACCCCCAACCCAATGCAGCTCTTTACTCACCCAAGTATGCTGGAGTTACCTGCGCTGCAAGTCGTGTCCTCACTAGATCCAATGGATATGTGGCAGATGCAGCCGTTATTCCTGCCAACCCACCAGCTACAAAGTGCACAGCAAGGTCTGAAGTTGCATTGCCCTTCTGTTTTTCCACGCCAAAAACCGAATGTAATAGCTGCACAATATCAAAAGATGACATGAAATTTCCAAGGCAGAAAGATCATATATTATTCGACTTTATTTTCATACAAGAATTTTTAAGCAATTAAATAATCTTACGCTTTTGTAACGTTCATAAGCATAAAAGTTAACTGAAGAATAAGGAAGACGGTGAGCAATGGTAACTAGATTGCCTTTCCAAAATGCTCTAAATCCTTCTTCATGAATAACACGAGAAGCCTCCCGCCATATGCAAGGCTTTGCCAAGGTGGTAACATCGGAATGCATACCTTGAACCTATAGTAGATTATGACAAAAACCAGCAGTCAGCAGAACAAATAATCAGCAGCAAATAGACAGAGGCGAGCAGAACTTACGCATAACCCAAATGTTGGATAGATGTTAAAAATAAAAATCAAATACTAACAATTATCAGGTACATGTACAAAATAGAAGCATATAGTATGGTGCAACAAAAAAAAAAAAAAAAAAAAAAAAAAAAAGAAGCTTTTTAGAACATGCAATTCACCATTAAAATAAATTGACATAGTAATCGAAATTTCAAAGGGATTCAGCCAAAATTAAGTTCCCCTTTCGAAAAATTCCAATTGGGTACAAAAGATTCACTCTCTTTACACCAAATTTTTAAAACAAGCAAAATCTAATTTTACACCAGGCCAGCAAAACAGAGTTCCTTTTCCATTTTTGAACAAAGACCCAATTAAAAATATAAATAAAAAGATAAAAACTTTAGCATAACCCAATCAATTAGGAGAACATTACCTGAAAGAGAATAGTAAGGCGAGCAAGAGGAGCAGTGCAAGTTTTACTAAAAGCACCAGCAACACCACCGGCAAGCAATTGCTGCACTGTACCAATCTGAGCTTGCTGGCTAAAAGAGTGTTGTTTATTATTGTGATTGTTACTATTACTATGCTGCTGAAGGAATTTCCTAGCACCTGCATCAACAACACCTCCATGAACAGCTGCCGAATTCAGAGCCCTTTGTCCTCCTTCAACAACCACACCGACCCTTGCATCCATTATTACAGTTACTCCCTCTAGATTTGATGTTCTTGGTGTTGCATAGGGTGGGCGTATGAGTATTTTTTTTATCTGTTTTTAATTATTTATTTTGGTGAAGAAAAGTAACCATGAGAATTTTGCGGAGGAAACCCTAAAAGAAGAAAGAAAGAAAGAAGAAGAAGAAGAAGACAGTAAAAGCCCAAACCCTAAAGCTAGTCTGTCAATTCTTTTTATTTATTTAATGAAGTTTGAACCATTTACAGTTAGGAGATTCTAATGCATAGAATGGAATAATTCCTTGCTTTGTTTAGACGGATGAGTCGGTGAACTTTTATTTTTATTTTTATATTTTGAGATTTTTAATAAGATAAATTAAACCAAATTAATTATGGATTTATTAAGCTTAATTAGAACTAAGATTTATGGTAAAAAAAAATTAGAACTAAGATTATAACAATCATCTTATATTTTGATTGTTTATTATACAATTAATCAATTTTTTTTATTTTGATTCCACCACTAACGGAAAAATTAAATCATTTTAAAAGTTTTTGTTGATTAAATTATTTCTTTTAAATGGATAAATGCTTTAATAGATAGAATTAAAATATAAAAAAATTTACAAAGATTGATAATAATTTTTAATAGGATAGTTTATCTTTTTATTGTGTGTTAGGCACAAAGGTACTTTTAATTATTATTTATTTAAAATTTAAATTTTATATGTTTAGTTCAAACTTAATTCTTATAAAGTTATTCAGTCATCCATTTACAATCTAGTGGTTCGAGTGATGAATATTGTGAGATAAGATTATAAGTTTGATCCTCTCCGCCCACTTGTTAAAAAAAATTTACTAATAATAAAAACAAATAAACTATAGAGTTATTATTTACTTACCAAAGAAAAAATTTTGTAAGTAAATTGTAAAAAAATTATTTAGAAATAAAATAATTTTTATATAAGTAAACCAAAACAATTTTTGAGAAAAATCAAATCATAAATACTACTGAATTTTTAGTCAAACATATTAAAAAAATAAGAGCAATTTCTTTCACGTTTTGCTGAAATATTCAAAAACAACGAAAAATAAAACAAGCAAATTCACCGTTAGAAAAATTTAAAGACTCCTTCATTGGAATATTCCAATTGAAGATCCCTCGTTTGAGCTTTATTCTTATAATATGTAAATGTAACATGATAATGATGCATGCAGTCACGGCTGCGATAACTCATTAGTCCTTAGAGGACAATTGGAACAAAAAATCTAGCCATACAGTCAGTCAATCACTTGCTCTTTTAGCAGTTCTAACAAGAACTCTCTCCTCACCGACTCTCTCTCTCTCT